>WAAE01007650.1:0-79806 GCA_013400495.1 Nicator chloris
CTGGGAGGGGGTTCAGTTGCAGTCAGAGTTTGCTGACTGTGCTGTGAGGAGAAAGGGACAGGAGGTCGTGCAAGGGACGGAAAGGGTAAGACTTTGCACCAGGGACAGACAGGGTCAAGCAGCCAGGCTAGGGACAGGAAGGAGTGAGCCAGAACTGCAGAAGGAAAAGAGAAGGAGAGAAAGAGCCAGAGCTGTGTGGAGATGCCCATGAGAGGCTACATAGAAAAGCTATGAAAGATTGCTAAATCACAAGGTCCTGAGGCTTTTAAAGAAGCACTCCAAGTGCAGTGCCCATCTCAACTTCCACACTTGGTCAGGATCTCAGTGGCAGTGGGGTCCAAATTTTTGCCTTCCAGTGTCATGCACAAAGGCAGGTGGTGAATGGAAGAGATTGATTCCAACTCTGTGGCTAAAAATCCAGGGTAAAGGGATACCTAAGCTTAGTGAGATGAATCCCATGTGCAGTGACTTAGATGACTGCAGGATCTGTGGCCTAGTAGGGTACTGTGCCTGCCTCATGGCAGCATTCAAATAGCCATATGTATTTGTTTTAAAAGTCCTGAATTAACCTGAAGTCATTTTTTGGACACAGAGGTATGAGTATTCTGCAGCTTTGCCGAAGGACAATGGTCAGATGCTTCAGGTGTTCTATCCCACAGCTGCCTTTCTAACCTTGGTTTAAAGATATCTCTTCAAATCATAATACCAGATTCCCTACATTTACAGTGCATAGTGTGAGTTGCCTGCCAGGGTCTATTTTAAAAATGCTTGTGATAGCAACCCCCACACCCAAGGTTCCCAGCTGCAGGGTCTTATAAATGACAGTAACATTTTTTTGGGGGCACAGATACATATGGAATACAATAACACCCCAGGACAATCATACTACCAGCTTCCCTGGATTTGCAATGCATGGTGTGAGTATAGTCCTCCTGACCACAAGGACTCTGTTTAATGTCTTGGATGGAAAACATCAGTGTCAAACTGGGCTAGACAAAAAGGTGCAGGCACTGAGTCATGGGTGGCAACTCTTCCTTGGGGAGCAGAACATCTGGCAGCACATCAGGTCAGGCTGGATATGACTTTTTCCAGCTTGGTAATTTACAAGGTTGGAGGCTTTCTGCTGACTCTTCTCCACAGGGAAGGTAGGGAGACTCTGTTCTGGGACTCAAGAACAGCTGTGCTTCACCACTCGAGGAGTGATGCAGGGGTGCTGCTAGCAGCACGATCTCTCTCTTCCACTCGCAGAGTTTGCACTACAACAGTAACTTTGCCTTGTAGTCATTAATAAAGGAGGACAGGAAAGAGTTTTAAGTGGTAAGCAGGGGTTGAAAGGCCTGCGCTGAGGTAGGGCTGGTAAGGGAGTGGCTGGAGACAGAGCAGGTACAAACTGTGACAAACATTAAGGTTCAGTACTGATGCATACATATCTGTGAGCTGCACATATGTGTGATGGGCAAGTGTGTACCTATGAAGGGACCTGCAGTGGTGAGTGCACTCGTCTGCTCTACACTCAGGAGGTTAAGGAACTTCTGTGAGAGGGATACTCCTGTGGATAGCCAATGTCCTGCGTCTGCAAGTGTGACCCAGATGGAAAACAGTATACTGAGGATGAGGAAGGCTCTGCCCTGGTCACAGTTATTAAATAGTGCCTTTGGCTCTCTCTAGATGTTCAAGAAGCCCTTTGAGAAGGCCTGCAGAGGTTGTGGAAACAAATTGTAAGCCTCCAGGCTCCTTCACCCTGCAATCTGTGCTTTGAGGCTAGTTTTTGTCTGCCTTCATCAGCCTGCACTCAGACAGAGCCTTTCATGCATCTCTTCTCTTTTCTTGAGCACCAAAACCCAGAAGGAGAACTGTGAGCTGGCAAAGCAGCACAGCATGGTGTGGAGCGAGGTGAGTGGTGGGGAGATCACCACAGAGATGGAGGAGTGCTGGACCTTTCAGTTGAGCATGAGTAAAGTAAGAACCAGGATCAGCCTGTACCTCACAAAGCAGTGTTAAGAGTCACTGAATTAAGATCCAAGGGATGAAATTCCTTTCCATCGGAGCATAGCTGCTCTGCTGTTGTGCTACAGCTGCATTAGAGCCCTGTCTGGAGTGGGCAGACATCAACCCAAGTTCTCATGTTGGTGTTTCTCCCTTGCCCTCTGAACTGGGGTTGTTTCAAAGCAGCTTTTTTTAGTCTGAATCCACACTGATTTTTTTATTCAAGGCCATTTTCTGTCCCTGGTCAGTGAGTCATTCTTATGTTTAGGGTATTGCAGGTCCCTTCCTGCCTTTCTGTGATGCTGAAGCCCCCCAGGCTCTGCCTTGTACACCAGTGGCCTCTGACAGCTCCCTCTGCTTGTGCCCTGGTAAGTAGCACCAAGGTGGGCTGCAGATCCCAAGGGATCATTGCTCAGTCTGTTTTGCCAGTGGGACCCTGGGCATGTTCCATCAGCTGGACAGCTCCATGGGTTGTGGCAGGGTCAAGCCAACCTGGGGTAGGGGCTGATCAAGGAGCTTGGCCAAATCTTTAGTCTATATCAACCTGATAGTTAAAATAGCTGTCCTGGTGTAACTCAAAATGTTACTGTATTCCATATCTTTCTGCGCCCAAAAATTCTTACTGTCTCTTTAAGACTCTGCAGATGGCACACTTGGGGAGGCAGGGTGCTATTGGTGCCGCTTTTAAAATTGGTGCTCTCAGAAAACTTCTTCCCTTTGGCCATGTAGTATTTGCTTCACTGGCTATTTGGTCTTTGCTTGAGCACGTTTCCTCTCTTTTTTTCCTGTTTTCTTGGAGTTCTCTTTTCATTTTTTTTCCCTTGTTGTGCAGACACTGCAGTTAGCAGTTTCCTTAGGTCGAATTCCACAGGTGCCTGCCTCTGCGAGCAGTCCTGCTCCAGTGAGCCAACATAGACGGATTGGCCCCTGCTCCAGGAGACAAGACTACGGGAGCAGTCTCTCTGGTGGCAGCTTTGGGTTTGCAAATGTAGCCACTTGTAAAGACTGCTTTTTCACAACTAGAAACTCTTTCGAAGTGAACTTCCCAAATTCTGCCAGCAGTGGAAACAGCGAGTGAGTTCCTGGGGTCGGGCCACCCCATGCCAGGGCTGGACAGGTCCTTTGCTCCCCTCACCTCACAGCCACAGAGCAGAGCATGGCAGCAGCACTGAGCCAGTGAACAGCAGGAGGAAGCAGCAGCTTGCCGCATGAGGCAAGTTTTGATCTGCCTATAGAACTGCTCTGTAGCTCCTGTCTTCCCAGGAGGGGCTGCTTCCATATTGTCTCTTTGTTCCTGGGGACACACAGTCAGCTGGAGGGCGCCTTCTTTGTAAGGGAAGGGATCTTCATCTTCCCTTTGTCTTTTGGTCATATGGCCAGCTCTGGTGGGCACCATTTCGGAAATGGGAACTTCCAGCGTTTCAGATCTCTCTTTGTTCCTGTGGAGTTTGTGAGTTTTAGCAGTTTGGGGTTGTGGTTTGGAAAGACAGGTGTCTGCTAAGGAAGGAATGCAGGAGCATCCCTTGGAATGGAGAATGTAAACTCCCTACCTCCACATTATTATAATTTTGAAATTAAGAGGCTCTCAGGCAAAGATATGGGAATAGGAATAACAGTTCTTTACTAAGAAAATTAAAATAAAAATATAGTAGTACAAAAAAGCAAACAAACAAAAAAGAAAACACTGACAGAGTCAGAATACAACCTGACACCGTGTTGGTCAGGGTGTTGGTAGCAGTCCAAACAATTCCTCCTAGAGTGACAGATGTAGTTCTGTTGGAGCAGAGATGATCCTATAGAAGGGTGTAGTTTTCCTCTGAAGGTCCAGCAGTGGTGAGACAGGTCCTGTCTTACTCTGGGAATCCAGTGGAAACAGGCTGTCCTGGTGCTCTCTCAGATTTTTATCCAGGTGGGAATGCTGGGCTCATCCCCCTGGGTGGAGCATCTCACAATGGGATGATGTAATTTTATCAGTTATGCAGTAAGATTCAATGGCCCGTTAACAGGAGGTATCGCCCCTGGGTGGAGGATGGATTGTGGGAGAGATAAAGAAAACTGCCTCAGATGGTTTTAACAGCTGGCCCATTAACAGAAGATATCCCCCCAGATTTATGAGGGGTGGGTCATGGAGGAGACAAAGAACACTGCCCTACCTGGCCTTAACAGATGGTAATAGAATATATACCTCTGGTTACATCTTACATTGCAACCCAAGACATTTGGCATCTAGCAGTTATTTACTGGGTTATTTTTTTTTAACATGTTGCTTTTCTCTTTGTTAGTCAATTGTTATTTTTTCACTTCTATCTACTTGTATTTAATTCCTTATTGGTGGAAAGGGATTGGTTAGAAATAAGGGGACGTTACACATTTCAGAGTGTCCATCTCTTTAAACTGTCTTAAACCAAGACAATAACAACTTCAGAAAGGTCCAAACTTCTTCCTGTTATAGATGGGTAATATAATGATTGGCTCTCACAGTTAAGGGATGAATATTCTGTGTACATTAAAAAAAGTTTTATTAATGTATGGTTATGTTATTGTAGTTTTTTGTTTAGACGTTCTCTGTTCTCTCCATAGTCCCCTTCCCCCTTCTCTGTATTGTTGCTACCGCACAGCCTTGGTTGTCAGAGACGTGTGGAGAGAAGGCGTGTACATGTTCCCCTTGCATGGGGAAGTTGGGAATAGTGAAAGCTTGTTGCAGGGCAGGGCGTGGCACAACAACACCCAATCTCCAATGAAGTTGCAAGAAAGCAGTCTGCACCAATGGACGGTGAAGAAGAGTTGACTGATGGACTTTGGGAGGGGCCAGGGTTGCCTGATGCAACACCAGGGGTACAAAAGGTCATTTTGTGCCATTTTGTGGATGAGCTTGTGGCAGTCAGTCACACTCCCAGCGGTGTCTTTTTTCCTTATTCAGTCCTTTGTTGTACTTGTTAAGGTTTAATAAACCTTTGAAAATTTTAAAGTGAATGGTCATTTCTCACATTCCCAAAAGCTCACGGTGGGTCCTATGGTCCCTGCATTCTCTTAGACAGTTCCACCAGAGCCTGCCCTCTACTTGTTGCAGTGAACATAGCCCTGTTCACCTGCAAACGTGATTTCCTGCTCCCACTGGCACGTGTCATAAGCAACAGCGTGAGTAAGGATGAAAGATACTAAAAGGAGTTAAACAAGGAATTTTGTATTTTTGCCTAGTTTGGTAGTTCGTTTTTATTTGTTTTTGTAGTGATGCCCAAAAGATAGGCTGGAAATAAATCCCCACAGCCCATGTCTGTAGAGCAGATATTTGTTTATTGCAGTGCTGGTGGTGACAGGGATATCTCCACCTAAATTGCCCACCTTTGACAGGTGCTATGGTATATTTATACAGTAAGTGTTGCTTAATATCACTATGTCACTACAACATCATCACATACATGCCGGAACGAATTTACATAGTATGATCTCATGGTTATTAGATAGTTCTTTTGCACTGTGCTTGTGCCTCCCCAGTTTGAGGGTCGTTGGGAGTCTTTGATGAAGACGCCCAAGGTCTTAATTGCAACTGAACTTTTCAACTTTGTCTTTGGAGCATGTGCAGTTATGGTGTTCCTTGTTCTGGCTGGTCTTTGGCCTAAATTCTTTATTTTGTGGCTAATGGGCTTTGCACTTGCCAATTTTTCATTAGTACTATACTTATCTGTCTCTAAAGCTATCTACCTGGTGAGCTTTTTCTTCTTTTTTTTGTCTATTCAGCATTAAGCAACTAGTTAACCATATACAAGCCATAACATTGTATAAAAAGTTATTTATATCAGGTTATATTGGTATAAAAGTTATGATTCAGGTTATATAGGTATCAGGTTATATAGATATATAAAAAGACAAGATTTAGGTTATTTTGATAGCAGGTATATAGATATATCAGTTTATATTTATATCTTCTAACTCAAGCTATATAAGCACCTTGTAACTTTGATCTAAGTTATATAGGCATCAGTAGTTTGCCTAAAGATTGTAACTTCCATTTTATAATTTAGCTTTACTTACTTGATTTTGCTTAAACTTTGTAACTTTCGATCTACAGTTTACTTTTACCATATAACTGACATTCGTAGCTTAGTTTTAGTTGCTGTTTAGACTATTAGCTCATAGTAGAACATTGATAACAAGGGGCTGAGAAGATGAGCAAACCTCACCAGCTGTGGTTTAATTACAATGATCTTCAGAATACTAAATTAGTGGACACATGTCCAGTTAAAAGAAAGCTAGATTCCACTTGGCTACAGTTAATTGCTTAAGTCTCATGTTACCAAGATAAGAGGTGGCCGAGTCAAGACGAATGGATAGCATATGTGCAAGCACGGACTTTCAAGAAGAGGATATGATGAGGAGAATACTGGAATCATGTAAAACACCCCAAAACCAAAGGGATGCAGTTCTGACAAGTAGATGACAATCTTGTTCCACAAAAACATAAAGGACCAAAAATCCAAGAAATTTTAAATTACCTACCTATTACATATCAAGTGGGACAGACTTTGGGCATGGTTTGGGAAATTCTCTTAATATTCCAATGTATATAAAACTGAGGGAACAGTGGCTGAGCGAACATGCTTATGAAAGAAACACCCCCAGCACTTTCCCAGTACTAAACAAAAGAATGTCTTCTTAACAATTTGTACTGTTAAGGGTTTTCTTTTAATTTAAAATATCCAGCCATTTTGAAACTGTTTTGGAAACAATTACTGTTTCCAAATGGAAGCTGTTGTTCTGCTTCAAATATCAGAATGTGCTAGGCAGGTGCATAGTCCTTGAATAGAGCCCACAGGTCAGGATGGTGGTTCCCTTCTGTGCTGGTGTGACCCCACACATGACATGCAGGTTCCTCAGCAGATATCTTCCAGGCAACGCTTCTTTTGGTGGTTTAAAGGTGTTTTGAATGATCTCCTTAGAATAAATGCGGGGAAGTCTGAGGCTGATCATGTTGCACATGTACTTTGGAAGGTGATTTTTTATGTTGGTCTGTGGGTCTTCTGGAAGTGGCTGTAGGTTGCTGCTTTTATTGTAGCTGCAATATCAAGAGAGCTGATTCTGTGGTACCAGCAGCGCAGAGGTGGATGCAGAAATAATGTGTGTTTCACAGCACAACACATTGTTCAATATTGTCACTTCACTGACTGAAAGAGATAGGTTTGGTTGTCATGTATGAGGGCGCTATAGTGAAGGATGTTTTGGGTGAGGTGGCAGATAAATTTGGGCTGGAAATCTGAATGTCAGCGCGCTTCTGAAGGTCCTTAAGGCAGGCTGAGATGCCAGCTGCCTGTGGAGTATAGGCAGGCAGGCTTGCAGCAGTGGGGTTGTCAATAGGCTTGCGTGGAAGTGGTGCAATTCATGGATCAAGCCTAGTGGGATTTGGAGGAAATGGGTTCTTGAGCTATGAGGGTTGAAGGTCTATCAGACAATTGGCCATTCTTCAGTGAAGGTAGCATGAATGCTGAATCTTTGAGTGTGTCTTACTAGCATAAATATAGCCCACCAAAGGTTCATGCCACCCCCATGGCTCCAGCACTCCGTTGGTCAGATTAAAGCACTGGATCCTGCTTACCACCACCCTCTCAGCTCATAAAACCCACACAAGTTGCTCCCATTAGAGCATGAGTGCTAGGATGGCAACACGTACTGGGAGATGATCCATCAGAAAGTTCTCTCTAAACCACAGATTCAATCCCTGTGTCCTATTCCCATTCAATACCTTATCAAAGTGAATGAGATCAAAACCAAGGAAAGGATTGGCCTGCTGCAAAACCACATCAAACACTACAGCTCACAGTTCAGCTAAGAGCAACAGGTGACCTGCCTGCACCTTCTTCTCTCCAGAATTGGGAACCTGAGGTGACTTCACTTGCAGTATCTGGGCACCTGCTGTTGGCTTGGCCTGTCCTGTACCTTGCTGAACATCCCTGGAGGTGATGGAGAAAGGAGCCTCAGAGGAGTGTGTTTCCTCGCTTTTGTCTGACATTTTCATAAATCTGTGTAAAGCAGAAATCTGGGAAGCAAAGAAGACTGAGGGCTGAGGACTGTCCTTGACTTTAACTGCCTCCAAGTCTTTCTAAAATCTTTTTCAAACAAAACGATGGAACACCTCTTCTGTGAGGAAAGGCTGAAAAATTTGGGATGTTCAGCCTGGAGACAAAGACCTAAGACAAAAATGGAGAAATAGTGAGTTCTATTTTCTGAGAGATTAATATCATCCAAAACCTTTGATAACTTTAAGAGTTAGTCCTCAGGAGGAAGTATTACAATTTATAGTTGAACTTGGGTGAGAAAAAACCTGTGTAATGGAAATGCCAAGAGGAATTTGTAAGTAGTGATAATTTTAAAGTGAAGTAAGTAGTGATACTTTACAAATGGTAGGGGCAGGGGGAGAAGGGTTTGAAATTCCTGTTATTAAAGATGTAAGAGTTAGGAGGAAGACCAGGATATGGATAGGAGATATCCAATTAATTCCTGAAATGAGTAACAACATGCTAGGAAAAGATTTAGAAATACTATTGAGAATAGGAATTATACCAGAAGGAGGGGAGATTTAACAGAACAAGACCTCCTAGAAGGGGAAGGAATATATGTTGATAGTTTATTCAAATGTTTACAAAGAAAAAAGAATGTCAGGATATGCTTTGGTTGATAGGAAAAATATGCAAATCATTGAAAAAAAACCCCTTTTAAATTAGTCAGCTCAAACGTTTGAATTATATGCTCAGAATACAAAAAGGAAATATATACTTGTTGGGGGTAAGATTTGTTTCATTTTTACTTACGGAATTTTTTCACATAAGTTGCTAGGACACTAACTACTGGGTACTTATGGGTGCTTGATCAAACAAAGAAGTAGCCAAAAGTCAGGAGAGGAAAGAGAATGTGAATTTTGGGGGCAGGGAAAAGGAGGGGCTGGGGGAAGCTGGGCTGTCTCCTGCTTTTGCAATTGGAGTGAGGACAGTGAGGCTGTTTGCTTGCTGAGAGAGGAGTTCACTATCACTATCAAGTCCAGTCCTTGGATATCTACCACCATCTGCCCATGTTCCCAGGAATTCTGAGCTCACCTCCTCCTGCCCTGCTGGAGCTGGGCCAGCCCTGTCCCACCACTGCCGTTTCTTTGGCACTGCTCCTTTTGCCACTGTTTGGCCCCACAACCCCTGCCCTGCCGAGACATCCCGCCATTCCAGATACCACCGCAGAGCTTCTGGTTCATCTCACCCACCAGCCCAGGATTTTCCACTGTTCCAGCTCTGTGGTCTCAGGGTCCTGCAGGAGCACCGAGATCAGACTGCTCTGGGTTTTGTGAAGAAAAGCCCTCTCAAGGTTCCTGGTCCTGTTTTGTTGTTCATGCTGTAGTTGCTGTTCTTTGTTTTGTTGTGTTAGACATACTAGTAAAGAACTGTTATTCCTTCCCCCCATACCTCTGCCTGAGAGCTCTTAATTTTCTAAATTATAATAGTTTGGAGAGAGGAGTGGGTTTGAATTCTCCATTCCAAGGGAGGCCCTGCCCTCCGTAGCAGACACCTGTCTTTCAAACCAAGACAATACTGATTTTAAGTATGCTTTTAGGGTAGCATACAGTTTTTAGAAAAATTGAGAAGAAAGGGGGGTTGCTTAAAGGAAAAAGATTAATACATGAGGGAATTAATACTTTTTAAAAATCAGTAAGTTTTAAAATTAATACATTTTTAAAGTTTTCGGAGGCATTAAAATTGCCTGAAGAAATAATTGTAGAATACCAAAGGGGAATGACCTTAGAAATAAGGGGTAATAATTTGATAGATCAAAAGAGGCAACGAGAAAAACAGGACCAAAAGAGTTATGATAATTTTTGTCGCCCTGATTTTTAGCCTTCTGATACTTATAGTTTTCTAAATTCTTTCTCATAGATTTTGCTGTAAGTAAGAGAATTGTTTGTGCTAGTTTATCTTTGTTTTCATTCCTTCCTAGAGGAGGGAACTTCTTGATAGACCTCTGCTTTAACCAATGTGATTGAGGAGGTATTAACTTTGCCCACCAATTATTTGGGCTTGTCTGAAATACTATATAAGGAGCCAGCTTATAAGAATAAAGTAGAATTTAGCCTTCTGAACCTCACAGAGTCCGTGTGATTTATTCCATGTCCTATTGTGACAAATTTTAATCCTTGATAAGGAAGAATTAGAAGTTTTAAAACTTAATGAAGCAAAAGAAAAGGAATTACAATCTGGGAAATAGAACCTTCCTAAATGGGAGGCAGTTACTTAATAAGCCACTTAAAAACCCATTGGAATATTCAGGCATTGTGTGGTTTTTTTTTAAGAATTAGAGGTGTAATTGGCATTTTTTAAAAATTAGTAAAGCAAATAACTCAAGCCTTGAGAATAAAATGGGAGCTACATACCCCATGGCATCCATGAAATTCGGGCTGAGTAAAGAAGATGAACTGAAAGTTAGATTTTTAACAAAGTTAATACCCACATGTCATAGGTAAGATGTGTATCTTGGGCTCTATTGAGGGTCCAAATACAACCCAAGTTAAACCTGGAAATAACACCCTATGAGATGATATTTAGATTACTTTTTTGGCCACCTAATATGAAACTTATGAAGTAGGGGAGATGAGTATTAGAAAATATATCACCACAATAGCAAAAACTTGAAAACTTGTGGTTGAAAGAGAAAATCTCTCAAACCACACCTTTAGAATTTAAAATCCATTGTATCCATCCAAGAGAATAAGTATTAGTGAAAACATAGAAAGAACAATCCTTTAACTCCACAATAGGAAGGTCCTTTTCAGGTACTGCTGAAGCAGTGATCTGGACCAAGGAGAGAGGATGGATCTACACCAGCAGGATCAAAGGACCTGTGAAGGAACCGAAGAATGGATTACAACATCTAAAACGAGTGATACCAAATTGATTCTTAAATGGGGACTGGGTAGTAATGAACTAACCCAGATGATCCAAAGATTACACAAAGAACCACACCTAACTGGGAAATAGGACCAAGTGTATATCAGTAGTTTCTAGTGCTGCCTAGACAAGTTCTGAGACACCTCCAATATACCTTGAGGAGGAATACTTCCACTTCAAACAGGAGGATCTGTTGGCCATTACAGTCAGAGAGTTCTTACCTTCTAGCCTTAAGCTGATGTCAGTGCCTTCACCATTCCCTTCCCTTCCCTTCCCGGCTGCTCCGACACTGGCACTGGGTCGGCTGGGGACACTCCCCAGGACTTGGGAGACCAGGAGAGTGGCCAGGAGCTGTCGCTCCTGCATGGAAGGACATCTGTTGTCCGGCAGCAGCAAAGGAATGAGAGAAGGGCCCCCGGAGCCATAACATCCAAAGATTCATTCTCTCTGGAGGAACATCATCCGAGGACAGGGACCAGAAGATTACCCTGGGTTTTTACTGGGGGAAGGATTTATGGGAGGGAACAAACCAATAGCCAATAGGAAAAACATGGGGGGAACTAAGGGAGTAACAAGCAACTTCAGGAACGAATAAGGGAACTTTGAGGGAGGATTCACCAATCCCTAGCCAATCACTCAATGGATTCTGGGGAAGGCAATCTTGGAAATTGACAGGGCTTACGGGAGGCACTTAGAGGATTGACACAGAACTCTCAGAAAAGAAGGGAGAAGTTGAGGGAGAGTGACAATTGGGAGGAGGCTACAAACATGAGGTGAACCCATTACAATGGGGGTCAACAGAACAAAACAAACCACTGGAAAACACACCACAACATTAACCTGTGACATATAAAATGAAGAGGAATTATAACTTCCATCAGTAGTGATCTCTAAAAAAGTGCTTGCTCTACTGCCATACCTGCTTCCCAGGGTGAAGACAGACTAAGATTCCTTCAGTGTCAGAACAACCTGCAGCACTCTGTCCCTCGCAGAAAGAAGTTGTCCTTAACCCTTCATGCCTGTGCCTGTTTCAGTGGCAGGGAGCCAAAAGCTTTTCTTCTTCCTCCTCTTCCTTCCCTTAAGCTTTGTTTCCTGAGTAACAAAAAGGAAAGTAAAAATGTCCAGTATGTATGAGAACACTGGCCTTATGTCTCTTGTTGGACAAAGAACTTTCTCTGTGGAAAATAATCTAGTTTGGAAAATCTTCCTGTTCTTTCCTGTTTCTTCACAGCTAGAAAGAATATAGACTTTCAAGTAGTCCAAGCTGTGATCACTGCATCTACAAATGTAAAAAGCGAAAGTTAACCTTGTAATACTATAAATACAAATGACTTATCATTTTCATAATTGAGAAGGCCCTGAAAATACAAGCTGGCACTAATTTCACTTAGTTTTCCAGCTTTTAGCAGATAAGGCCTGTCTCATAGAACTGGTGGTGCTGTTTGCTGTCAGAAAGGATTATTCATCAAGGTTTCTGAGGAATTCCTCATCTCTCAAGCCAATACCTGGCAGGTTGTCTGCCCTAAGAAGAGATGAATCCCATAGAGTATGTGCCTTCCTAAGCTCTCCTACAACATTAGGGGGGGGGGGAATTTAAGGATAGCAGGGGTTCACTGTCTTCCTGTCCCACGAGCAAGCTGGGCAAGGGATCTGCCCACCAGAGCTCCCAACACTGTAGAGCTCTGGCCTCAGGATATCTACTAGAAATTGAGGAGTTAAGAAGACCCCGTGGTATCCTGGGCAGGGGGGGATGGGGGAGCAGAAGAAAGTAAAGGGGTGAGCTTGTTTTTCTGCTTTCACACTCTGTAGTTTAGCTTATTTGTCGCAGTGCGCACCTCTCTAGAATGACCCTGTGTGCTCACAAGGGGCGACACTCCCCCATGGATTCTGAAAGCCCTAGCAATCGTCGACGGGTCGGTGCACAAAGGACGAGATGGGCCTTGCATGCAGCTCCGAGAATCGCCTTTATTAAAGCAACTCAAAACATAACTTAACTCGAAGGCAGTGCAGAGGCAAAAAGGCCCAGATACACTCCGGACAGGGGATTTTAAGGGACAGAACATAGGCGGGGTATTGGGGCCAGGGTCCAATGGCATTACAACAGGAGAGGAGCAAAGGGAGGGATTACAATGTATAAACCAATGAGGGAAACCTGGGGAGGAGAGTAGGTCACATGGGCCAATGGGGCATCGAGGTTTAGGGGAATTCCAGGGCGGGGTTTAGGTAGGGGTTGGCCCATGGGGGAAGATAGACAGGGAACATTCTGGGATTAGGGTGAAATGACAGCTTAGGGGAGGATACAGCCTTAGGGACAAACTGTTAACACAGGAGGAATGGGGGTATACAGTACAAACCATTAATTACATAAAACACACAAGGAACACATAATAAAATACATAGGGAACATATCAGATATTTGGGGTAGCCCTAAGGGCTACCACACTTATTTTTGTTATTGAGTGAATTTTTCTTTCTCTAGTTTCCTTTTAACCTGTTCCTCAGTCCTGGCTGCATTTCAAGAAAAGTAGAGGCTTCCAAAAAGTGCAGCGACACCAAAAAGAGTGTAGATAGTGTCAGAGCTGGCCTCCTGCTGTCTCCTAGAGAGGAGGATGGCACCACTAGAGTTCAGCAGAGCCAGGATCTCCCTAAGAATACCTAAGAGCTCAGTAAATTCACCCTTTCCACCATGGCCCAAAGGCTAGGGATCACCATGCAGAGTGGGTCATGAGTGCATTAACCTGCCAAATCAAAGATACAGTTATTTTAGTTTTACTTAAGGTACAGTCTGACCAGCACAGTTTGTTGGCTGTTCTAAGAGAGATTCTGCAACTAGCCTTTAAGACTTTAGAGATCAAGTGACTTTTAATGCTTCTTAATAATGCATGTATATATCTTTGTAAATGACAATTACTAGTGCCTGTTGAATGGAAGATATCTGACAAACGATTGGCAACTACAGCTAAAGAGTATCAAGGACGATTTGACTGAAAGTTAGCAAACAGAAAGTGAAAAGGAAATGAGAGGGCAAGACCAGATTGGCCTCTGTATAGCCACCAAGAAAATCATATTCACCTGCTGTGGGTTGCAAACCCATAGGCATGGGAGGTAGGAGTATAAGCCATACTGGACCTCTATTCTGTCACTCATCTTTTGTCTTTTCCCTTTCGAGATCCTGGCAAAAATCGTGTCACTGAAAGCTGTATATGGAAAAAAACCCGAGGTTACATTTTTACTCACACCCATGTCAACAATCACTATTATAACCCATCCAAATTAAGTACCTGTATGTAAAATGGGAATCAATGCTAAAAAAATAGCTTGTAAGATAATGTATTAAGAATAGAGTAGTGAAAAATTTAGACTTCTTCCTTTTATGTTCTACAGCTGGTCTAAAATTCCTTGTTGGATCTCCTACTTTATTCAGCTAATCACTAGCGTAGTCCAAAGCATGCAAGTGGTAACAATGCCTATAGACTCAAAATTAACTGCATCTGGAATGACACAAAAGATGATGATGTTAAAGAAACAAAATAATATAAAGACCTCTTTGAAAAAGCAAAATTGATTTGTGAAAAAAAAAATTATAGCAAATAATGAAGATTAGAAAACAAGAAATATTTCTCAAGAGAAATGATTTATAAAAAGGAAGGGGAGGAAATTGTTACAAATACATATTATATTATTGGCTTCTTGCAAATATTAAAATGAATGCTATATGTATAATGTTGAAATGACTGTATGAATATAATTTTTATTTTTATTGTTATATTGAAATAGTAGTGTGATAAATATAGTTCTCTTAGACCATAGCATAATATTCAAATGGAGACTATGTAATGTTAAAATGCTTTTATTCATGTGAATAACTCAAAGAATAGTGAAAGCAATTAAGTGATTCCTCACATTTGTAGATTATCCTATCTGGATAAAGATAGGTTATCAGTGGTACTGTTGAGGTAGAGCCTTGCTGCTGTTTCTCTCCTTCTGCCACGGTTGTGAGAAAAGGTAGGCCTGCTGCAAGGGAACAAGCAGTACGGCACAAAGAGATCAGGGACCCTGTTCAAAAAAGGCAATGGGTAAGTTGGGATCCAGTGTTACCCTTTCAATTGTACTATGGTGAGCTGGGGCCAGATTATGGCCACTGAAACCAATGCTTTCTGCCTGGCATTGATAAATAACATTGTTGTGGTTTGACTTAATTGTTAAATATTTTTGTTAATTTTTTTTATTTGAGATTATGACTAAAATAGAAACAAAGGCAAAACAATTTATGAATTAAAAAGATAGATTTATTTATACACACACAGAGGAAAAGGAAGAAAAAAACCCTATGAAAATGTTATAAAGTACTTTTTTCTCTTTCACTTAATAATAATAATATCTTAGCTCAAACCGTTACAAACATAGAGAATAGAAGTTTTAAGGTCCCCTGAAGTTGCTGAATAGAGTTTAGAGACTAACAGGCAAAAAAGATAAAAGGATATAAAGGTATGCACATAGGATAATAAACATGACTGGATCCAGTGGATAAAAAAGGACTACAGTGGGTTTTTTTTTGCAAGCTATGTAACAAAGAAGCAACAGTACATCCCCAAAGAAAAAGTTCAAGGAAAGGTAATCTTTAATATCAAAGCATTCAGGGAATACAACAACCAGAGACCCCTTTAGATGACTCTCCAGGACCAGAGAGACTTCCAGTAGGAGGTGTATGCACACAAATGAATTCTAGGAAAAAATCATGTTTACGTATTAGTTAGAAACTATACTGTAATGAATATGTAAGATTATGATTGATAAATACCTTGTTGTAAAGTCTCACTTCACACATAGAACAAGGAGATATCCTCTGTGTGTCCTGCACAGATAAAGAATGCCTGATATCTAATGCTTCAAATTGTGTTAGAAAGTTTTTATTTTCTGGTCGATTTTGATATCAGCATGGCCACAAGGCAGAGGAGCAGGACAAGCACACATGAATGTGTGCTTGTCACTGTCCCAACAGCTTCAATAGGTGTCAACACAAAGCTCCAAACATCTTTCACCTCTGAGGGCATTCCTCTCCTGTGAAGTTGACCAATGTCTTAAGGCAGACAGACCCCTGCACATATTACAAGAAGCCAGAACCAGCTCCCTGTTTTTCCGTTCAGCAGCGATCCTACTGCCTTCATGCAACACCTGGAGGCCTTGTGCTGTCAGGGACAGGAATGAGTAGGTGCCTCTCCCAGGCACTCACTCATTGCCTCACAGAATCCCCGCCATCACTTCTGCTCCAGAATGAGACCTGATCACTTCACCTTTTCTGGGTGGGAGAATAGGTGCAGTGGGGACTTATATACTGTCTTGATGATGTTTTCCACTCTCTTCTTCCTTCCCATCCTCCCCAGTCCTGGCCCATCCTTTGCCTTTCAGACCCTGCTGCCCTCACAGTTCAATCCTGGGCTCAGGTTCCTGACAGTGAGAATCAGGGAAAGGAGCAGAAATGGGGTGACTTAGACACAGCATGGATGTTGGAGATGGCATTGTGGGATAGAGGGTAAGAAAGCCAGCAGCCACTCTTCCAGGAGTGACCCTGACACTTTACTATCTTTGGACAGAGGATCATCTCCCACCAATATGTTTGCTGGGTCCTGTGGTGGGAGACTTGCATACCTCGAAAGGACTGTGAAACACCCTAGCAAAATCAGAAACTGTACAAAAAATAATGAACTGTGGCTCAGAAGTCTTCTTCACTGCAGACTGAAGTCTTTTCTCACCTAGTGGGTGTATCTCTTCCATATCTCCCCTGCATGATGATGGGTTGCATTGGTTTTACACAGCCTGGTTTTTGGCCGAAGAGGGGCCATAAAGATGGCTTCTGTGAGGATGCTGCTGGAAGCTTCCACCATGTCTGGCAGAGCCAATCTTTGACGGCTCTGAAGATGGACATGTTGCTGGCCAAAACTGGGCCAGTGAGAGAGTTTGGTAACGTCTCTGTGATGACATATTTAAGAAGAAAATCAGAACAAAGTCACAGGTTTTTGCTTCTAGTCAGAAAGTCAGAAAAAGAGAAGGAGGTGAGAATATGTGAGGGAAAACAACATGGTGACACCAAGGTCAGTGAAGAAGGAGGGCAAGAAGGTGCTCCAGGTGCCAGAGCCAAGATTCCTCTGCAGACAAGACCATGGTGAATCAGCTGTGCCCCTGCAGCCCATGGGGATCCACAGGGGATGCAGATATCCACCCACAGCCCATGGGGATCCACGGGGGATGCAGAGATCCACCCACAGCCCATGGGAGAGGTGCTCACGCTGGAGTGGGTGGATGCCTGGAGGAGGCTGTGATCCAGTGGGAGACCCAGTAGAGAGACAGGGCCCCTGCTTCCAGGCTGGAGCAGCCCTGTTCTTGTAGGACTGCACTGTTGCACTTGGCAGGCTAAAAGACACACATGGACTCCGACTTGTTATTTTCTGACCAAGAGACTTGAAAGACCCAGTTTATTCAAAACAGCACCTTATATAGTTTTTCAAACACGCGCAGTGATTAGTAGTCAAGTCAACACCTCTCTAATCACATTGGTCAAGACAGATGTCTATCAAAAGATCTCCTCCTCCAAGAAAGAATGAAAACAAAGATAGCAAGTCTCTTATTTACAGAAAAACCTATGGGAAAAGAATTTCCAGAGTGAAAACATCAGAAAGCAGAAAAACTAGTGTGACACTGCACCCCATGGACAAGTGACTCATGCTGCAGCAGTTTTGGGAGGCCTGTGTGCCTGTGGGAGGGACTCACGCTGCAGCAGTTTTAGGCAGACTACTGCTCATGAGAGTGGATCCATGCTGAAGAAGTTCACGGAGAAATGTCTCCCATGGGAGAGACCCCAAGGTCTCACAGGGGAAGGACGACTCTCCCTGAGCAGTGGAAGAAAACAACAGTGATGAACTGACTGAAAACCCCCATGCCCTGTCTCCCTGCACTGTTGGGGGGTAGAAGGGAGGGGCTGGGGAGAAAAAGGTGTTTTAAGGGCTTATTTTACTTCTCATTATCCTCCTCTGATTCTGTTAGCAATAAATTCACTTTGCAACTTTAAGTTGAGCCTGCTTTGCCCTTGAAGTGTTTGTCCTTGAAGTGTTTCTCCTGGTCCTTATCTCACTCATGAAGCATTCATTATTTTTTTTCCCTCTCTGCTGCCCAGCTGTGGCAGGGGAGGGTGAGCGAGCAGCTCTTGTGGGTGCCTGGTATTGGGCCAGTGTCAAACTGTGACATGGGTCCTGCATGGCAGGCACAGGAGAGCCAGCCTGCTATCAGTCTGGAGCTGAAGGGCTTGGATGTTTGCTGAGGACTTCTGCAAAGGGCTTCATGTTGTGTGAGCAGGTCCTGCTGCCCCGACTGATGTTCTGTTCCTGTATCATCTCCTCAACAGTATGCGGAGCTGCCCATCTGTACAAGACTGTCTTATAACACATGACAGGTCCTTCTCAGCCCAGACCAGACCCAGTCCAGGGCATCCACCTGCATGACTGATAAGGTCTCTGGGTCTGTGTTGTGCCTGGCATGGTTCTTGCCTTTGCCAGTGATGTGCTGCATTGCATGGCTGTTCCTCCATATGTACGGTCTTCAGCTCACCCTCCCCTCATTTTCAGATTGAGAAATGTCTGGCAGAAGAGGAGATGCACCATCAGCAATGGCCATCTCTCAGCATGGAACTGCTTCTTCCACTCTATTCCTACTGAAAGCCACTGTCTGCCCCTGCAGGGTCTGCAGAGCCTGTTGCTGCTGGGCACTCCAGTGGCTTCCTGGGGTTTGTCAGAGCCCTCATGTCTGCTACTTGTCCTGCTGGGCTGCCCTGGTTTGGGAGCCTTTCTGTTGAGACTTAAGCCCCTGCAACCCAAGAGAGCTCTAGACAAACACAGGAGGTCCTTGCATGCCTGTATACATAGAGAGGATGAACCTGGGGACCTGGCTTCAAGCATGGAGTGGCTGTTGGAAAAGAAAATGTCTGTGTCACTATTTTTACATTGCTTCTGAGAGCCAAAGCAAAGACGAAGTGCTGGGCATAAGGCAGTCCTGTGTCTGTGCCTCCAGAGCCAAGTGGTTCGTGTCCCCACAGAACCACAGCATTTCAGTGTTTTCTCATTCTGCTTGTAGCTCAACTGCCCACCAGCCAAGCTGAAATTACTGACCTGCAAAGTGAAGTCAAACATAGGTGACAAGAAATCCTTCTGTCTAGTTTCTTGTGAGTGCTGGCACCTACCCTATGGATCGTTTTGGAAGAGGCTGAAGCTACGGCAGTGCTTTGGACCTAAGACAGCCAGTACAGGCAGGGATGAGGGGAAGCTCTGCAGCTCTGGGCCAATTTGGAGGGATTACCCTGAGGAAGTTTTGCCAGGAGGCAGCTCTACTCAGGAGCAGTGATGCACATACAGGAGGTGAGGTAGGCAATTTAGCTGTGGGACAGTGCATGTTGCACAGAGTTCCTGGGCAGCAGTTTAACTAACTCTGGCATCCTTCCTTCCTGGTACAGGAGCAGGTACCTTTGCCTCGGGTGTACTGTGGGCTAGCTGTGACCCCAGCTGCCTGGGCTGGAGGTTGTTCCCAGGTCTGCTGAGCCCATCTCAGGGGTGTTGTGCCCTGCCCTGAGCCTGGCACTCAAGGTGGACCAGCAGGGTGTCTAGAGGAGGCTCTGTGTGTTTCAGACAACCACATGTACTGCTTTCTGGCCTAGGGTGAGCAGGACTGCGTTGCATAAGTACAGCCAGTGCCTCTTCACAGGCCAAAAAATTCTCTGGCTTGAATGACAATTTCTAACTGGGGTGCATACTGCAGCCCTTTGTTTGATGACTTCCTGACTGCTCATTGTCTCCAGGGAAATTTTCTTTCTCTCTGGCCCCAAAAAAGACACGGATCATGGTAGAGGCTGGCAGCCAGTTTGCTGCTGGAGTCCTGTGCAGGACCTTTGTGTCTGATGGCTGCTGTGCAGACTGGGGCAGACTGGGATCTCCCCTGTGGCAGTGGGACAAGTCAGGCATGGCCACGTGGGACCCCGCTCCTAATCCAGTTCCTGCCCATGCTGGTGTCCATCCTCAGCAAGGACAAGGAGGAGGCAGTAAACACGGGCTTCACCAAGCCACAGGGCAGAGGGGAGAGCAGCTGGGAAGAGCAGATCTGAGCCACTGTCAAGGAGGTCAGAGGCATGCCTGGTAACAGGGCATGCTGCGACTGCTCTACCCCAGGTGACATCAAGCCCATGGCCCTGAGGCCCCCATATTTCCTCCCTGCTGTGCAAGCAGAATTCTGCCTGGCCCCCCATTGCATCCAGCTCCAGAAGACTCATAGCCATGTGGGGTCTTGTCTATCCCCTCTGTCCTCCTGGGGAGCTTGTGCCATGGGGTCAGCAGGGAGGAGAGGCAAGAGATGTACACAAGCCTTGCGGTCTTGTCCCTGCAGATTCTAGTTAGCTCTCCATTAACCAGGACATCCTGATCTGCATTGAGTGCTCTGGGATTCACAGAGGGATGGGTGTGAACCTCTCCCCCATCCAGTTGCTGTCTCTGGACAAGCTGGCAACCTTCAAATTGCAGGTTGGATGCTGCCAGGGTGCTCTGGCCTTAAGCTTCCCCTGTGGTCTCCCCTGCTTCTGCTGTGGTCTCCCTAAAGCTAAGTTAATGCTGTGGGGTTTTTAAACCTGTTAAACTGACCCACACCCACCTGTAGTTCCCTAGGTTTAGTGGTTGTTTTATCAGGGACCATCATCTTCAAGGAGAGAAGGGAGTAATTTCACTGTTGCTGGGTCACTGTAAGGGACAGACCGAAGATCTCTCATCTGCCTCACAACTGTCTTCAAGGACTGAGACCCCAAAGACTAAGACCCTAAAGAACAGGAGCCCTGGCCTGGCTGAGGCAGGATGTCTGCCAAGTTCTGTCTGCAGGTGTGTTCACTGGACTGAGACTGATCCCCATGAGAACCAGAGACTGAACAATGGTCCAGCCCAGTGTTGGGCAGGCAGGTGCTTGTTGCCGAAAACCAGTGAGAGGTCTGGACCGGCCTGGGCCGAAGGTAGTCCAAGGGGCTATGATGGTTCCCGGTGGAACAGACCCTCATCATGAGATTTGCGTGATCCCTTCACCTGTTGAGCTATTGTTCTTGTGGCAACAGACCCTCGTCATGAGATTGTTCTCGGGGAGCAGACCTTCGTCATAAAATTCGTGTGATTTCCCCCTTCACTTGTTTGGCCAGTGGCCACTCGCTTCAAAAAGGACTATAAAAGGACCCCCTTGAGTTAACTCACTTTGTGATCACCCCGATGGAAGAAGACGCATCTATGGACATCATCGACCTTGAGGAATCGTCGCTTCATTGGTAGCTATAACCCTCCCCTCTCTCTATCTCTCTGTCTCTCTCTGTCTCTCTCTCTCCCCCTCTATCTCATTACTGGTATTGGCACTCAATAAAGGTGCATCTTTGTTTAAACATGCTGTTGTTGTCCCCTGCTGTGTCTTTTGTGCTCTGAGATCCCCACCCGAACCATCACAACCCCCACTTGTATTGGGCGGATCATGACAGTCACCTGTTCCCCTCTGTGCCCTTTCCCCATGTTATAGGTGGGTAATATAATGATTGGCTCTTGCAATTAATGGATGAATATTATGTTCATGTTAAGAGAAATTTTATTGATGTATAGTTTTGTTACTGTATTTTGTTGTTTGGACATCCTATATTCTCCCTATAGTCCCCTTTCCCTCCTCTGCATTATTGCTACCAGATAGGCTTGGTTGTTGGAGACATGTGGAGAGAAGGCGTGTACATGTTCCCCTTGCATGGGGAAGTTGGGAATAGTGAAAGCTTGTTGCAGGGCAGGGCGTGGCACAACAACACCCAAGCTCCAACGAAGCTGCAAGAAAGCAGTCTGCACCAATGGATGGTGAAGAAGAGTTGACTGATGGACTTTGGGAGGGGCCAGGGTTGCCTGATGCAACACCAGGGGTATAAAAGGTCATTTTGTGCCATTTTGTGGATGACCATGTGGCAGACAGCCGCAATCTCAGCACACTGTCCTTTTTCCTTATTCAGTCCTTTGTTGTACTTGTTAAGGTTTAATAAACCTTCTGAAATTTTAAAAGTGAGGCATCATTTCTCACACCCATCTGTGTTCCCCAATACAAGGGAGATGTGGGGCAGGGCCAAGTTTGAACTGTGGCAGAGCATGGGGCAGACACGGGCTTGGAGACTTTGCATGGGGCTGCTTTAGAGCTATGATGCTTGCAGTGGTCATGGATTTGATTGGGCTGTGATGGAAATTGCTGGTGAGGTGTAGGGCAGGGGATGGGTGTTTTTGAAGGTATTGTTTCTTGCCCAGCTCTGACCCCAGGGTTTGACTCTGGAGCTGGTTGTGCTGCTGGACTTGGGAATTCCCAGCAGCAGGAGACAGAGCACAGCCTCCAGCCATTGAAGACACATCCTGGTATCTCTTGACATGCCCTTGATACCTGGCCAGGATCTCAACATGGAGCTGCCTTTCCTGCGGACAAGCATGTAGAGCTGCTGCACGTCCCATGGCATTCTTCCTTGGCTGTTTTGCAGCTGGTGAGGAATATTGGCATCTCTGGCTTCTACGATGTCATAGAAGCAAACCTCCACAACTTTTCCCTGAAGCCTACAGGTCACAGTGACATGTGAGTATCCTAGATAACCCAAAATATTAGTGTGTATCTATCTGTGCCCAAAATTGTTACTGTCTCTTTAAGGCCCAGCACCGCAGGTGGAAACAGGGCCAGGGGGTCCCCGGTCTGTCTAAGTCAGAGCATGGAAGCAGAGGGTTTTCTGGCTCTTGGTCTCTGACTGGAGCAGATTCTGTCTCTCTTGCCTTTGGGTTTGTTCTTGTGTCTCATGCCTTGCTTGCCTCTTGGTTTTTTCCATAGAACTGAAGAAGTGTGGGTAGAGGCTTCTCTTTTGGTTTCTCTTTGTTGTTGCTGGTTTGGGGCTTTTTTCCTTTTCTTTTCTCCTCTTCAGAGAAGATGAGTACATCAGTCTTGGACTGTGTTTTGCAAATTCCAGGAGTGACTGTCCACAGTTGCGCTGGGAAGGATCAGAGCAGCCCCATTCCATGTGGTCCCCAGCCTGCCAGTAACACCCAGCGAAGCTAGAAGGCACTGAGTTGCCCCAGCTGACTGCCTGTTGCTCCTGCTGAGGGAAAGCCGAAGTCCTTTCACAAGTTCTAGCCCTTGACCAAGTGCCAGCCACCTCTCTTAAGGGAGCTGCTGCCGGAGCAATAAGGAGGGTGGGGACAGTGCTGACACCATTTTCCCTTTGTCTTTTGGGCCATGTGGGCATCTTTGGGGGCCACCATCTAAGAAGGGAGGGCTAGTCCATAGTTTTAAGTTCCCCTTTGTTCCTGTGAGAAACAACACTCACTTGTAAAATTTCAAAGGTTTATTAAACTGTAACAAAATACAACAAAAGAGCTGAATAAGGAAAAAGGACAGTGCACTGGGACTTGGTGACCCAGCAGCCACAAGCTTGTCCACAAAATGGCTGCAACACCTCTGGGGTTGCATCAGGCAACCCTGGCCCCTCCTAAGCCTGTCAGTTAACTTTTCTTCGCTGTCCATTGGGGGAGACTGCTTTCTTGCAACTTGAGTGGAGGTTATGGTGTTGTCATGCCATGCCCTCCCTCTAGCAACAAACTTTCCCCATTCCTAACTGCCCAATGCAAGAGGCACAGGTACACGTCTTCCTTCTACGTCTCGGACAACCAAGGCTGTCCGGTGGCAACAATACGGGGTAGGGAAAGGGGACTATGGGGAGAACAGAGGACACCTAAACAACAAACCACGATAACATAACTACACGTCACTAAAGTTTCTCTTAACATACCCACAATATTCACCCCTGGATTGCAAGGGCCAACCATCTTATTACTCATCTATAACATTCCCTTTTAGCAACATTGTATCTAGTGGTTATTTACTGTTATTTTTTGCCTGTTGCTGTTTCGCTTGTGTAAGAGACGGTCGGAAGATCCCTCATCTGCCTCACGGCCGTCATCAAGGACAGAGACTGAGACCCCAAGGACAGAGACTGGAACCCCAATACAGGAGGCTTTTGGGCCTGGCTGAGGTGGGATGTCTGCCAAGTGTTCACTGGACCAAAGACTGGTATGCATTCCCATGGGAATCCATGCAGGAACAATGAACCAGGTTACAGTTGGACAAGCTGTGCTTGTTGCCCAGACCGGCCTGGCCTGAGCGGTTGCACCTGTTCCCAGAGCAATGGACCTCACCANCGATTCTGCCTGTGTTGTTGGATCGTGGCATTTAAATAGGCATCACAGACAGGATCCTGACAGACAGAGGGGTTTGCAGGTTGTGTATAGTCTGTAACAGGGGAAAAGCGTTTTGCCTCAGCTGCAACTAGCCTGACACCCTGGAAGGGGTGAGTGGTGTCTGGAAAGCAAGGTTGGTGACTCCAATTTCCTGCAAACTGTACACGCCTAGGTGAAAAGCATCCCCATACTCAAGTTGAGGGCTCTGTCTTCAGGATTTCATAAAAGATGAAAAAGACGGGACTGTTTTGTGTGTGTATGTTCATCTGGACTGCTTGGTTGTAGCAACATAAGTAGGAAGAGACAACATAAGTAAATTAAGAAGTACCTCCCAAGCAGATTTGGTCTCTTCACCCATGCAGGGAAGTGAAGGGAGACACAGCAGAGCCCTGTATGTGTGTGTGTGTGTGTGTAATTAAGTTTTACCTCCCTGGAGTGGTTTTTTGATCCCTTCACAAAATGACTAAAATCCCTAGTGCAAAAGGCAAAACTGCATTTTATGCTCTGCTAGCAGAACATAATGTGAGACCCTCTCCTGGAGGTGAGGAATGGGCTCAGAATAACTGGTTTAATCTGGAGAGTGTGATTGATAGAGTATGTTTTTTACAAAATTTAGATTTGGCCAAGATAAAGCCATAATTTGTTCTGTTTTAGGAGCATGCCTTACGCCTGCTAAAGAAAACTACCTTAAGTGGTGTAACCAAGAGAAAATAATTATAGATTCTCTTCAAAACTTAGTGGAAATTTTGCGGAAGCAATTGGATGATCGAAGAAGTGAAAACTATTAGCTGCGAGATGAAAATCAGTTGCTACGGGCTGCCTTGAGAGATGAATGTTTTAAGAATTCAAAGGATGCTGACTCCCCAAAAGAGGCGGAGGAAAAAGAAACTCCTCACATTAATCAAACATACCCCCCAGAAAGAACTAGAATTAGTAAAAAATTGTGGGGAAAACTGCTGCCCTCGTTTGAGACCCCTAGTTAAAACAGAATATCTTGAACCCCATACCACAACTAAACAGATACCATACACTGCTACTGAATTGGCTAAATTAAAGAAAGAATCTGGGCAGTGAGCCAAAGCAAATTCTCTCCAAGACTCTCCCTCAAAACCAGTAAAACTAGTTCGTCCACTTCTTACAAGTGAGCAAAGGAATGGATCATGCATTTATTTGAGAATGCTCACTAAAAATACAACAGGAGACAAATGTGACACATGGTCCCTAACACAGTGCACAGCTCTTTGGGCTGGGGGGATTAATTCTTTAGAAAGGAGAAACCCTTTATCTATAGTTAGTACCCCCGACCAACTTTTGGAAAGTGTCCACAAAGCCACCTGCCTACAAGTGATACATGAAAGGAAATTAATTCTTGGATATGAATTCCTGATGCAATTGCCTGTGCAGCATGAACTGACGACCCCTTTAATTTGAGGGCTTCCAGAATCACTTAAACCTACAGCAATTGCTTTACAAAAAACCCCAGAAGGAAAATCAGAGAAAACAAAAGGCGTTAGATATACTGGGGCTCCTCACAGCGAAAAACTAGAGAAAAGAAAACAGATCTCTAACCATCAACATTGGTGGTTATTGGGTACTAAAAAGGGGGTCCCCGGAGATGTGATTAAATGGACTTCTCACACCCCTTACTACCCTCAAGCTAATGGGATTGTAGAAAGGACCTATGGTCTCTTGAAACAACTTTTGAAACCACAGGAGGGAAATTGGGATGTTTTGTTACGAGAAGCTGTGAAAGGTGTGAATGATAGATGGGGGTAAATGGGTGCCCCAAAATCACTGCTTTTTGCCCGACAACTCCAAGCGTAATTCCCTCACTATGAGGGCCAAATGATTTCAAGAATCCAACACATTACCCTGGACAACCTGTTTTGGTGGACCTTTCTACTGTAGGGGAAGCAGCACTAGTACTAGAAACCCCTCTGAATAATTATGCATGGGTAGCCTCTGCTGCCCTAAGGAAAGAGCATCAGGTAAATACACGCTGGATAATTTCCATCATTCTAATTTTCTGCCTCTTGCTGGCAGACTCTGTTGTGTTTACTCTTCACAGGAGAACTCTGAGGGACATGAAGATCACATAAACCATGAAAAAACTAGTGATATTTTTTTTGTATTTTACCACAACCCCATAGCCAAAAAAAACAGTTGAGTGGCTATGGTGTTGTGGGAACAGGATTGGGAATTTTAAGTAGTATTAATTCAGAAGTACTAATGAATAAATTAGTTATCACAACTAGAGGTTTGATCAAATTATAACAACAACCACTGCAGTTGTTCTTATTGACTTTGGGAACCCATCAGTGGCTGTTATCAAACATATTAAGGCGGAGAAGGCATTTTTCCTACTGAAATTAGGAAAATAATTTGGGGCAGTACCACTGATTTTGAAAGAAAATTCCAATCCTGGTGGAACTTAGTGGATTTTACCTAAAACCACATTACAAACACAGCCACAGCTTTTGTGCTAACCATACGTAATGCTTCAGTGAATTCAATATTCCCTATTATTGCATTAGGATTGAATCATGATGGAGCCATTCTCTATCCTTTCAAGCATAGGGAATGGGCCCATCAAATGAAAATGAGAGAAATGGCAAACTGTTAATTTAGGATCTTGTATTGTTCGGGAACAACAAGGGTTCATTTGTGAAGGTAATGCAATCATAGCTCAAGACATTTGTTTAGACCCAGAACAAAACATCTGCCATTTTGAAATTCATCCTAACGAGACTTCAGAAACAGTGCTTATATATATATATAGGCAATGGATGTGCGTGCTTTAGAACTGCTTGTGATATTGTATGTGTAGAAAATGTAGTAGTGGATACTAAAAATCATTCAAATTTTTGTGTTTGTAACTTTACCAAAATCCGAGGATGTGACTTTTCTTATTTAGCCCCAGTTTTTTCTTATCACCTTTTACAATCCAATTGCGCACTGATCCACAGGCTATTGCCTACCCCCATTGGGATGAACCTCACTCTGGTAGAGCAATTATTGCTTCATCAAGACTTCACTGAAATTTTAGAAAAGATCAAGAAAAATGGACAGAAAACCTTAGTAACTGTTCATCACAATGTGAAAGAAGTACATCGTGTTTTAAAGAGGGTAAGAAAAGATGCTGAACACAGGTGGTGGGATACTCTTTTTGGGTGGTCACCTACTGCTACAGGTGTCCTGAACAAATTGTGTCACCCCATCTTTGTTCTTTTGATTTTGGTTTTAATTGGTTTTGTTTATCAGCCATCCTATACATCATAAATTGGAAAATGATGAATCGGTTAACACAATTAGTGTCTATAATGAATGCACAGTTTAGGCAATATCCCATTGACTGAGAATACCCCTAAGGTTATTGACAAAAGATGAACTACATGAGCAGTAAAATAAGAAATTAGCCCTTGTGATAGGAAATTAGCTAGAATTGCTTATTTTAATTGTATTGTATTATGGATTGTAAAATGGATTACATTAAAGTAAGATAAGAAATTTAGATGTGTATTATGACTTTTGTGAAAATTTTTTGTGATTTGTTCTGATTATTTGAGAAAAATTGTTTTAATTAATATTGAAAAACTGATTTAATCACATTATTTTTTCCTATTTATTTTTCTTGTTTCTTTTCCTTGTTTCTTTTCTCTCTCTCTCTCTCTCTTTGAATTCTATTCTGTCTCTGTTTTTAGGGATATGCTACCAACACTGACGAGTCCTAAAGACT
Organism: Nicator chloris; assembly: GCA_013400495.1. Taxonomy (NCBI): domain Eukaryota; kingdom Metazoa; phylum Chordata; class Aves; order Passeriformes; family Pycnonotidae; genus Nicator; species Nicator chloris. The sequence goes on from WAAE01007650.1 coordinate 27,939, forward strand.
TCGCAACAACGCTACAGAACCGTGCAGATGGAGCTCTCCTGACGACAATCGTGAGTCACGGGGTGGTGTAAGAGACGGTCCGAAGATCCCTCATCTGCCTCACGACCGACATCAAGGGCAGAGACTGAGACCCCAAGGACAGAGACTGGAACCCCAATACAGGAGGCTTTTGGGCCTGGCTGAGGTGGGATGTCTGCCAAGTGTTGGCTGCAGGTGTGTTCACTGGACCAAAGACTGGTATGCATTCCCATGGGAATCCATGCAGGAACAATGAACCAGGTCACAGTTGGACAAGCTGTGCTTGCTGCCTAAACCAGCGACCAGGCCCAGACCGGCCTGGCCTGAGCGGTTGCACCTGTTCCCAGAGCAATGGACCTCACCACAATGCCCCACCTTTTTGGCCAGGTGCCCCCCACTTTGAAAAATACTATAAAACCCTAGAGGACATAGACTAACTTTGTGATCACCCCATGGGAAGAGACATGTCTATTGGCAGAGTGTGCCACGAGGACCTCGTCCTTCTTTGTTGGTAGCTATAATCCCCTCTTTCTCTCTCTATCCTTTGTTTTCCTATCTCTCTCTCTCTCTCTCTCTCTCTCTCTCTCTCTCTATCGCACACCGTGTTGTTTGCACTCAATAAAAGTGCACTGCTGTTGAGAGTCAACTGAAGTCCCCTGTGTGTCTTTTGTGCTCTGAGATCAATAAACGAACCATCACGATTCTGCCTGTATTGTTGGATCGTGACAGCTTGTTAGTAAACTGTTATTTTTTCCCTTATATCTACTCATATTTCTTTTCTCCTTATTGCAGAAAAGGGATTGGTTAAAAGAAAGGTTTTTTACAGTGCTCATCTTAGATTTTCTTAAACCAGGACAGTGAGTTGCTCTGTAAGAGCTATTTTTTTTGTAGGTGCTTATATACTCATGGGCACATGTTCTGCAGTTTTGTGTGCTCCCTGCAGTGAGCAGGCACGTGGCACGGCTTGGACTATCTTCCTGAGACCGTCACTTCTCTTCAGAAGCAGTTTCATCAAGCCTAGCAGGAGAAGTTTGATAAAGGAATGTAAGAAAAAGCCAGTGGGATAGCCCAAGGATTGGCCTTGAGGTCAGGACAAAGATTGAGGAGTCAGTGTTGGAAGGAAAGGCTGAGAAAAGAAAATTAAAATCTAAGTGTAGCTGCAGAGCAGGATAGCCCTGCATATCAGTAGAGCAGGAAGGAAGGCAGGAGGGCTCAGTGGGATGAATGAGAGGGACTTTGGATGATGCAGAGCAGCTTCCTGTGTACAATGGCTGGGGCCCAGGATTGGTGGGATCAGTGTAGATATAGAGTGAGGACTGCTGATGTGGGATCTCCCGTCCTTCACTCTGGTGTGCCCCAGCCTCCAGACTCTGCAGAACATGGGGGAGAGCTGGTGGGGTGGCTAGTAACAGCAATATCTGGGGGCTTCTTCAGGGCTTAATGCCATGAACCCAGGGTGCAGGAGAGCTCTTGGGGCCCCTGTCAGGGCTGAGAGATGGAGGACAAGCGTGATTACAAGCGTGTAAGTCCTATCTGTGGTACCATTTGGACAGTGTGGACCTACTCAGCAGTGAATGGATGAATAAGGAATGGTACTTGGCAGAGAGAGAGCAGCAGAGACATGGGAGGATGGGAAAATACAACTGAAACAGCGTGGTCATGATCCAAGCTGTCAGATTCATTCTCTACTTGTGTGCTGGGGAAGTTGAGAGTGTATGAAACCAGTAATTCAGTTCTCCCTCAATGACCTTTTCTATTTGGACCACTCCTTTGCCCCACGAGGTACCTGCGGCCACCCTAGATCCTCTAGCTAGCAACTGCTTTTGCTGTTCTTAACCTCTCTTGGGTGGAGTCCCAGCTAACTCATCCAGTCCTGGTGTGGACGCTGTTCCAGATCAATGGATATTCTTGGCCAGTTCATACCATTTGGCATTTCCCAGTCAGTAAGATTTCTGCTCCTTTTCCCTGATTCTCACCATCAGGGAGCTGAGCCCAGTACTGAACTGTAAGGGCAGAGGGGTCCAAAAGGCAAAGATGGGTCAGGGATGGGGAGGATGAGAAAGGAGAAGCCAGTGGAAAACATCACCAGGGCTGACAGACATCACTGAATACAAATCCCCACAGAACCCTGCGCATCTCCTACCCAGGCCTTCTTTTTCTGGACCAGAGACAATGGAGGGGGTTCTAGAAAGCAATGAGTGCCTGGGAGAGGAGGAGAGACACTGACCCTTTCCTGTCCATGCCAGCACACGACTTCAGGGTGTTGGATGAAGGCAGTAGGATCCCTGCTGGAAAGAAAGACAGGGAGCTGGTTCTGGCTTCCCATGGTACATGCAGAGGTCCTTGCCCTGGCCATGGCACTTTAAATGCATGGAAGTCAAGGCCTTATTTAATTATGTAACTGCAATAGAGGAAGCTTTGAGAAAACCAGAGTGTTTTGTGAGAGTTGTTAGGAATGCTGAGAGAGGGGACGTGTTAAACTGACTGTCAGGGCTGAGTGAGAGAGAATGAAGGTGGTTGGGGAAGAGAGAGAGGAGGGTGGCATGCTCACTGGGTTGCTCTGTGGCCCCTAACTCATATTTGGCTGGTCTCTGTAAGGGCCTTTCAGAAAAATGTCATAATTTCCAAATATGTTGAGAAAAAATATCCCAAGAGGAGTTGTTCTGCTCAGTGCTCTGTCCTCCCAGGAGCCATGAAGAACAAGGACATGATGCTTAAAGATTTTTACCTTTTTCTAATATACATTTAGCTTTTTAGGTTTTTAATATTTAGCTGTATAGTTTCTAGCACTTTCTTACACTTTAGAACAGCAATTATAATTTCTCACACATCTTTATGCCACCTTCTTGAAATTCTATTTAGTCTTCTTTTCAAGAAAAGAATTTCTAACACGGACATTGTGTTCTGCACCAGCACCTGGGAGACATAACAAAATATAGGGCTAAGGATCTCTGGAAGGACTCCAGTGGGGCAGGTCCAAGGGTGGGTTGCCAGGACAACTAGTCTTCTATTGAATGTACTTGCTAGATATACTAATTTGCTAAACTTATAAAAATTGTGACAATCTGATGCCACGTGTATGCATAGGTATATTTTGTGCACCTGAAAGCTTTCATTAAAGAACTGCTCTTTATGTTGCCACTTTTAAGATTGTTTGGAAAGTTTTTCTTCTGATCTTAACCAACAGACGTATTTTCTTTGCTCCAAGCATATGCAGAGAATATGGACTTGAGCGAGTCTGTGCTGGCACTTCTGCAGGTATGACTACTGATCCTGCAGGCCCTTATGGCAAACAGTTTTGTTCTCCAACCTGTCCTTAAGGACTCCCATGCCCGGGAGGGAACAGATGAAAGTGGTGCTTTCTATGAGCTGGAAGCAACAGGCAGACTCGAGCAGGGTGAGTCTTGGAATGCCTTTTCTGCTTCTGAGATCGGTTCGTGCCAGAGTTAGAAAAGAGTAGAAAGAGACTTCCAGCTTCTTGTTCAGGTGTTTATTATTTCTTATCTTTTTGTTGTGAGCTCTTCAGTTACAAGGTCTTGTCTCTTTGAGAACATGGCTGGAATGTCCTGAGGGAGTGACCCCCAAGGCCTTATGAAGCCATTTGACCCAATCCAAATCCCAAACGTATGATATTTACAATTCTGTACCAATTATTCTTATTTATCTCTCTAAATGACACTTCTACCTCAAACCATTCCATCCAATCACCCTGTGCCACCACACAACAGAAGATGGAGTCTATGAAGAAGAAAGAAGCAGCTCAGGTACCACCCAAGATCCTCCATCTTGTCCCTTTTCCAGCCTTCATCCTGAAAACCCAAACTACATTTTCACACCCTGTGATAAACTAAACTAACATTTTATCAAACCTACAACTCTTCTCTGAGTGTTAAAAGTCCTTTCCATGGGCAAAAGTGAAAGGCAGTGTTCTCCTGGGGTCCCAGCAAGGGTCCCGAACCCCCCAAGATGTACATGGGAGTGTTCATGGGGGTTTCTGTCGAGCCCTGGGCTCCAACAGGTGAGGAATGTCACTGCAGAGGGAGGTTTTCTGGCTATGACCCCACATGCCTCCTCACGCTGTGTATGGAGCAGACAGAATTTCAATCCACAAGCCCAAGACTTCAAAGGCTAATTTGCAATTGATAAATTTCTGAGGGGATTTCCTTGGAACATCCCAATTTTACTGTACGCTGAAAAATCGGGGCAGCATTTTTTCCTGCAAAATCACAGCATGGGTCCTTACTGTAAGTGGAAGAAGAGAGTGGAGTTAGTAACTTGGGGAAACTCCAGAGCTACAGGCATGCTGCTGGTGTGTGTCCTTAAAGCAAAGAAGCAAATTGTTGCAGTGAACAAGAAGCATTGAGATGTGTTGGAACAAACTGATGAGCAAGAAGCAGCTCCATGGGGAGCAGCTGTTGCACATGCCAGGGCTCTGCTGAGATCCTGAGCTTAACATAGTTCAGATGCTGGCCTGAAGACAAAATTTACCTTTGGTTGCCTTGGTTTCTAAGTGTGAAAAGGGGATGATTGATTCTTGTTCACAGAAGCCACCATGTTAACTGGATTCTTAACAGATTTGCTGGGCTCTGAGGAGACAGATCTATTCATCTCTTGGGGATTTTAAATGTGACAGGACATCTTGAAAGGACAGGGCTTCTGTGTGTGATGGCACACAGGCAGACACAGTCTCGTTTTTGCTGTGTTCTTGGTCACAGGAACTGGAGAGATGATTTTCCACCTGACAATGCTTTTGTCTGATCTAACCTTTTTGCATATTTTTGATTTTCTTGTCCAGAATGGGTATGTTCAGGACACCCAGTCAGCTTGTTGTGGTTAAGCTTTGCTAATGGAAGGTCCAAGACTGATGTTCTTCTCCAAAGTGCTCCCCCAAAAAGAGAAAAATCATCAGGGAAGACCTGCTAGCAAACATGATTCAGGCTAGGCTTGGGGTAGAAACCCCTAGATCAGAGAGTTTCCCTTGTCCCTTCTGGGTTAAGGTGTGACAATGGTGGGTGACAGCTTCAGCTTCAGGCTCTTCCCATGTCCAGCAAGGTGCCCTGCTCTGACACTGCTCTTGGCCAGCCCTCCAGCCTCAGAAGTGCTCACAAGTCACCATGGGGTACATGTGACCCTCTGTGAGTGGGGTACCACATATCACATGTTCCCGCTCTTGACAACCCGGTACAGAAGTGGTGGCTTCGCTCTCCAGCTCAGAGCAGGAGATGCTCTTCTCCGTTCTTCTGGGACTATCCAGCTTGCTCTGGGGTACTCCTGACTCAGGAGCTTGTGCCTCTGCCCTAACTTTACTGTCTCCCTTCCCTGGTGGACAGCCACAGCCCTGGTGGGACTGCAGTGTGGGTGGGGTCAGCAAGCTGTCAGAGTCCAACAAGGTAAATACTGCCTGAGCTGCTCTACCACACACAGCACATGCACAGCAGAAGCCAAAGCAGGCACTGAACTAATTTTCAAAGATAACACTCCAATGCTGAAGTGCAGGTGGGAAGTCTACCAAAGAACTGGTTCTGAGAGAATGTGTGCTGGTGCTTTGGTGCCCAGATTATAGGCCTAATAATTTATACTACTCATGAATCTCCTCTTCACGACATAGTATGAGCTTTAAAACCAGGATTATGGATGAAATGGGAAGGCACAAGTATTTCCACCATCACTTTGTCACCAAAACTCAGGAAGAAGAAAAACCCTCCAGCACCCTTTTTTTTTTTTTAGTGTTAGAGAATTAGGCAGTACTTTAATCTGTCCGGGATGTGCAATGGAAAACATTCTATCCACACAGGTTCTTTATGAGACTTTTCACATATTTAAACATAAAAAATCCAAAGAAATTCTCATTCATTGCTCCTAAATGGCACAATTCTTAGTACTCAATCTCCTATTCATTATTGATCCCTTCACCCTCCATGCTAATTTGGTTCTCATTCTTTGGTTCTCTTGTCAGTCTTTTCCCAGACCATGTGTCTCCAACTGCACCAGGGGTAATGTTTGTTCATGTCTATGTGCTCTGTGTCTTCTGGCTACTCCCAATCTGTACATGTTAAACTCTCAGAGTCTGAGAATCTTCCCTTTGTTGATTGACACTCATCAAACCTCACTCAGCAAAACTCACACCCTTGGTAAACAAGCTTTTGAAGAAAATCTTCAATTAGCCCCCACTTTTGGCAGAGGTGAACAAACTTATGATTAAAGTTACTTAGAATTTTAAGGGTTATATAATTTCCAACATGGTAAGTATCTCTGCCTTGCCTCTTCTTTTGATGCTCCCCTTTCCCATTCTAGGCAGTGCAGTGGCAGCTCCTTGGAGAACAGGGAGACTGCAGTGGGGCAGCAGGAGCTGGGTGTGTATCCCCCTGTTGCAGAGTGATTTGACAGCCAAATTTCTCACTGCCTTGGCCACTCTGGGCACAGTTGTGCCTGATCTGCCTTTACTGACTACTTAGAATACCTCAAGAATACCTCAAGGGGACTCAAGAATCTCGAGTCCACAGTGAAGGCCCCACCACTGGTTTTGGGATACTCTGCAGTCCCTTCAGGTGCAGACCTCTTGCTGTTCCGCTCTCTCTCCCCAACCAGACTCATGCTGCAGCTCTTCAAGGAGGGATTTTACAACCAGGAGGTGTTACAGCAACACCATCACAGGTCCCATGTTGCATTGTATCCACAAAACCAAGCAGATGTTTTCCATATAAGGAAAAAGGGTTTCAGTTTCACATTAGGACTTTTAAGGGAAAAACCCTAGGAACTTTGATCTCCTGGCAGCAACTGGTTCAATGCCAAGACAAAAACACTGATAGGTCTCTTTACCTATTCCTCAGAAATGTAGCTATTCTCTATTGGGCTGTTTGCAAAAAACCCCACCTAAATTGTTCAATACTTAAGGGAGAGCACGAGGCTTCTTGGCGCATTTTTGGTGTGTTGTAGCAGGTGTATGGGACCCTTCTCTACACTGGGAGTGGCTTTTGTTCTTCTGTTTTTGTATTGTTTTCTTCTTTCATGAAAACCTTTTTGCTTTTCAAGACATATTCGATAATGCCGTCTTCCAATTATTTTTAAGCCATTTCTGGACACCCTCAGAGGTATTGAACCCTCGCAGAACTAAATACATCTGGCTCTTCGAGAAATTCAATAGTCCCACCCTCTGACTTTAAACTACAACCCCTTCCACTCCTTGGAGGTCTAGCTGAAATAAAATGATTTTCACTTGTTTGCACTTACATCCCTGCTTGCAAGCACAGGGACCAGGGTGTCCATCGGGCATCAGGACACACCTACCAGGTAGGCCCAAACCTCTTTGTGGTGACAGAGGACAAGGGATGTCACCTCCTTCTCTGATTTTATGGTGTTGCTGCTCTGGCAAGAACAGTGCTCTTCTGTCCCCCTCTCTATCCTGATCCATCTCTGTGAGTCATCTGGATTTACTCCTCCTCCTTTCTCTCCTTCTCTGTTTGTATCAGCTTCTTCATCTTCCCACCACAATCCTATAAAGAGCTGAGCTTTTGTTCTGATCTGGGTACGGGGTGTCCCTTTTTTTAGGCTTATTTAACGCCAGGCACCTCAAATGCAACATTGTTCTTCATTTCACTGAGCGCAGAACAGGCTCATGAGGGCCAAGGCTGCTGCTTTCCCTCACAGCTAATAAAACAGGAGAAACAGTCCTGGATGTTGCCAAAAGGATGAAACATTCACTATGTGAAAAGCTGGTAAGACACTGTTTCATCACCCCTCAGGTTGCAGAACATGTTCCGAGAACAGAGAGTGGTGGGGGACTGCAGAGAACTGCAGAAAGGGCAAATTGTTTCACCATTTTCTTGCTCTGTAAATAAGACCTGCAGTTAAAGACCCAGTGCAAAAATGGGCCATGACCGTCAGCAGTAGCAGCGATGAACCTGCACACACAGAACTGGGTGTATTACACCAATGTCCTGTGAACAGCAATGCTGACATGGGGAAGGTGCTGTTGCCACAGTCCCCAAGCTGGAGCAGAACTGCCAAGGCACGGCCATAAAGCCCTTCTCAGCTGGTGCATGAGCAAATGCTGGCACATCCTGGCAGAGCTCTCCCCACTGACAGATGGAAGAAGAAAGGATTGACATGACTCTGGTCCTCCATGGTGGTGACTATCCCCTGTTTTCTGTAATTCTTTGCTTTTTCCTACTTTCCTATCTTCCTTGCTCTGTTCCTTGCTAGTAAGTAAAAGTGAGTTATTGTTTTGGTGACTAACATTTGACGTTGTTTGTGTCTTATTTTGGGTATATTTGAACATCTCTCCACATATGCAGATTGGGACAGGGACCCGCACCCTTTTGGACATATGGTCCACATGGCCATAGGTGCCTCTTGTCATCTCAAGTGCCAGTGTGGGATGCAAAGGAGGGCACAGGGAGGGTCCAGTGGGTGTTGGCTCTACTGGCAGGGCAGTTTAGGACAGGCCAGGGCAGGGTTTAACTCCTGCTTAGGCAATGGGAGCTGGATCTGTACTGGGGCTGTGTATCTCCTCAGCAAGTTCAAGTTTTGCTTCTGTTGCATCATTATTTGCACAATTGGAGGCCTTGGCAATTGGCCCTTGCTGCTGGGGAGCACTAATTGCAGCTGCAGACATTGGTGGATGGTCAGATATGGAGCCTGTGGGGCTGGTGGGGCAGGATGGGTCTGGTGGGTCCTCAGGAAGATCCTCTGTGCCCCAGCTGCTTCAGTCCCAGAGCAATCAGTTCAGCTCCCAAGTCCACATGCAATATGAGAGGTTGGACAAGATGGCATATTTGACAGTGATGAAAACGCGGATGAGAAGGTGAGGTCATGAGAGGTGCTGGCTTGCGGCCATGCATGCTCTTGCTGCCTCACTCCCACTGTGCTGAAGTGGGTGCTCCTGTACCTGCCCTGCTGTACCCACTCCATATAACCAGCAAATCCCTTTTCCCAGCTGGGTCCATAGCTGCTACCACCAGTCCCCAGACCAGATGCAGCAGAGGCTGTGCCACCTTGCCAGTGGCCCACCTCCACAGACTGGATGTGCTTTATATTCCCTCCTATCCCACTCCATTCTTGCCCCAGCAGGCAAAGCAAAGTGAGCCTGTGGTGGGGACCTGTGGGAGCTAGCAGGATGAACAGCTGCTGCTGCAGCCTGGCACCACCAGTAGAGTGAGGCCTGAGAGGGAGTTGACCCCCAACAGGATGTGATGGGTTGTCTAGTGCCCTAGGAGACCTTTGTTCCTGAGACACCAATGCTGTCTTCTGCTGGGTTCTTTGACCTAGCACTGATCCCTGCTTTGAAGAGCAGTACAATGTATGTGTGCCCTTGTGGCTTCTCCACTGGTACTGTGAGGATGTGCTGTCGCCTCCCCAGTGCTGTTGCTGTTGGGAGAGGGAGAGGAGCATGTATTTAGAGACAGGGCTGGGAAGTCAAAGCTGCAGGCAGAAACTACAACATCATCGCAGTTTTGCTCCTTAGCCAGGCTCCCACTGTCCTTTGCCCACTCAGCTTTCCCATGACATTTCCTACTTCCAAGAGCCCACTCTGCTTTCTGGGACACTCACCAAATCTTGTTTGACTTCCTCTCTGCCAGTTCCAACTCCAACTAGATCAATTTCTCAAGTCAGACCTGTAAGCAGAGAAAAGAAAATCCCTAAATCCCTGGCCAGATATCTATGCCCATTCTTGCCTGGAGCTTTGCCCAGGAGCACTGCTTAGCAGCATCTTGCTGCTGTGCCCCCTGATCTGGTTTTGCTCTATGTTTAATTCCCCAGGGGACATATCCAGCCTTCCTTACTGGCTTGTCTTGTCTTTTCAGTCTTTGTTGAGGACACAAGAAGCAGGAGGAGGCAAACTCTGACTCCGAGCATCAAGCACAAGCACACACCCTCGAAGCCAGCACCTTGGTACTGCTCTGCTCTGAGCAGCCCAGCCTGATCAGCCCAGCTGCAGATAAGGATCCTCTTACCCTGCTGCTGCTCTCCACCCTGTCCACAGACCCTTCCTTTTCCAGCTCCCAGAATGATGGTGTGTTTGTTGCCCGCACCATACCATGGCAGAGGACCAAATTACACTGTGTTGCCTGACAATGGATGTTGCTGTTGTCCACCTGTGATGAAAGGAGATGACTGTTGCTGTGGTGTCGGAGACAGGGATGCAACATTAACACACTGAGTTCTTGCAGCAACAACAGCCATTTATTGTCTGGCAGCTCCTTTCATAGGGCTTTCAAATTTCCCATGCTTACAGACGATTGGTCAAGGGTCTCAACTCTGCCGAGCTCACTGGCCAATGATATGGGTGTATGCATACTTCAAAGAGGTTGGTTGAGGTCCTCTGACTGTGTTTGAATCTGACCGACCGTTATCATGTCCAGGGACTTGTTTACATCGAGCTAGGCTAGTCAAGCTGGTGTCTGTTAAGCCAAATTATCTGTGGCTTATAGACCAGCTATATCTGTCACAGATGCCCAGTCTGATTGTTGTTGTGCCTGAAAGCCATGCATCCCATCTGCACATCTGACCCAGCACAGTGGAACAGTCTGGCCCACACAGATCCCTCCAGGAGCCATATCCATGTTCTGGCAATGCTTGGAATGTACCACTCCTTCTTCCTTCGAGGAGTGTGGTAGCCCCTAGGGCTACCCCAAATAACAGGGCTCTCCCTTGGACAGGGAGCAATCTGTAAAGTCTCTCAGTCACAGAAAGTCCTTCAGCCTACAGGCTATTGCAATGTAGCTGGCCTCTGCCCAGGGAGTCTCCCTAAGAGATGTCCTTTAGGTCAGGGTGAGAGAAGGGAGCTCCCCATGAACCTTTGTTCTCCTAAAGCAGATAGTCCCTCTCCGGTTTGCTACTATACGTGTCAGTTACTTTGTTTCTGGTTCCTATTGGCCAGTTCTTGTACCCGCCCTCAGTGATAGAAATAAAAGGCGAGCTCTCCTGAGCTTTGGGGTTCTTCAGACACTGGGAGCTTTCAAATAAAGAAGACCTGAGAAGAGGAACCCGTCTCGTGTTGTCTTTCCCAGCGTCGCCTGATCCCCTCTGGAGTGAAGCTGCCTTGTCAGCTTCTCACAAAGAGCTGAAATCACTCTTCCCCACCGTGGAGTGCCTGTGTGCCTGATGCGCAGGGTACCTTTCTAAAGGTGCTTCTGCCAGGGACTGCCATGGCACCAAGAAGACCCAGGTGACTGCGGCAGAGGAGTAGTTTGGTAGGTGGCCAGAGGCCAGGATAAGCTCAGCTCTCACATCTGCCAGCATTTATCCCCTTTGGTTTTGACCTGAGTTGGTGTTGGCCCTAGCAGTTTCTCTCTTCAGCAATGCTGTGGTTCCTTGGCATTGACATCTCCCTGCTAAGTGCTGGGAATGCTATCTCAGCATTGTTTATGATTTCAGGTTTTCGGCAGGTCACAGAGTGAGATTCTGGACATGGAGAGGAGTGCAGTGTCTACATTGGCCCTGCTTCTCTGGGTTGCAGGAGACACCTTTCTACCTGAGGACATTGCAAAGGCAGAGCCCTTTCCTTAGGGACACCTTGCTTGGTCTTGAGATCATGGTGAGCAGCAGTGCTGGCTCCCTATGAAACTGGGACCCCATACAGTGCACCTGCACATGCCTGGGTCCTGGTGCAAAGAATCAGCTGCCTCTGTAAGGATGTTCCAGCAGAAGGAAGCATCTTCTGGATCCCTCTCCCAAACTCCCAGGAGATGACTTGCTACCTCTGCACCTCCTCTGCACACAAAACCTCTGAGTCTCTCATTCTTGTTCTTCACACTGCTGCCAGGGGCTTTGGGATCAGGACAGTGGAACTAGTTTTGGTTTGTGTCTGATGAAGCTGTTCTCTCCTTCTTGCAGAATCAACTGCTGCTCTGCAGGGTTCACAGTCATTATGACTGTGGTGAGGATTGAGCACACTGGAGCTTGGGAAAGCAAACCAGTAGAGCCAGCACCACAGAGCCTGTGCCGTACCTAATTCCTCCCACTCATGTTTCATTCTCTGTGTGATCCAGAAAATGTGCTTCATGACAGCTCAGGAGACAGCCTGGCTCCCCAGTAGTGGTGCAGAGGCCCTTTGAGCTGTCACCAGTAAATACAGACTGCGTTTTCCAGTGCTGTTGTAGTTTGAGTTTCTAGATCCTTGCTCTTTGCTCCAAACTTGCTTGCAAGGCAAAGTCTTGACCTCCTCTCGGATAAAATTACTCACAGTTCAGCTTGCACTGATTTTTCACTGGCTGTGCTTTTCTAATTGTTGAGCACATGTCACAGTCCTCTGTCCTCTCTGAGCCAAAATTACATCCAGGTGTGCAAGAGTTCTGGTGAGGTGCTGAATATATGGGGCTATTGAGAGCTCTGCATTGCTGGTGTTAGTGAGCTGTCCCAGCAGGACACACTGGGGCAGGAGGGCAGCTCCACTACAGGCAGCTTCTCCCACCCAGTGGAATTTCTTAATCATTAAATTCCCAATTTGGCCTTGAGAACCTGATCGGGGCATTCAGCTTTTGGGCTGCATGGAGAGGCTGTGCCAGAATGCCAGAGTGGCAGGTACTGCTGAAGAAGGGACAGCAGGTCTGAACTCACTGTACACCCATAGTTCTCCCCCACAGCATGGTGCAACACTTCCTCTTCCCATGGCAGTTGCTGCACTTGCAACAAGCACTGGAGAGGCTACCAAGCATGGAAGCATCACCTCCACCCATTTGTGCTCAGTGGAGCTTCCTCCAAGGAGATGAAGGGACCTGGAGAACTGGCTGTGGACCAGAGGGTCATGACACCAGGAGAAGCTCTTTCCCAGTTGTGAGGCTGTGGATCTTCTGACAGTTGTCCTTGGGGCTGAGTGGGGACAGACAAGTCTATGGCACTGAATGCAGCCCAATGCAGGGGCTGAATGGCTATGGCATGTTGGTTTGTGCCCAGTACCTCTGGACTGGGGCACCCCTGGACACAGGGACAGTGGAATTCCTTGAGCTGCCATGGGTTGTGCAGGTGCATGTGGAAAGGTACGATCCATGGAGCAGGGGCTATGCATGGCACAGAGAGGCATATGGGGCCACTCAAATCTGCCTGTCCAGAGCCCTGCCTGCTCCAGATACAAGTGATTGCAACAAGTCACATGAAATATTCCCTGGGTTGAGTACCCTCTCTCTGGGCTTACTGAAGCACCTGGTGCTGGCCATACAGCCCTCAGCCTGCTCCCATCTTTCCATGAGCTGTGGCTTAAAAACCCCTGAGGCTCCAGGAGTACCTGAACCAGCCCAAGGGACTGCTGGCACCTGGCCTGACCAGCTCATCAGACGGATGCTCTTTGCCTCCATCATGGCAAGTGATTGTGGGTGCTTGCAGGAGGACAAAAGAATAACTCATAGAGACTTGTGACTGCCTGCAGGAAAAGTGTGGGGGCTCTGGTAGTCACTCTGACCCTGTGGGGACAAGAGCTGGCATTTCATGACAGCTTCCTGCTTGGAAGAACCCACATCTGGGTTTCCAGTGCACTGGTGGTGGCTTGTTTGTGCTTCCCCCTTTAATATGAGGTGATGGTTCACTGGCTTTTAGAAAGGACAGGCTGACACAGAGTACAACCTGCTGCAGCCACCTGAGATCATGCAAACTCTCCCATCCTGTTCCATCTCCCATCTCTGCTGGTTGCCTAGACCCCTTGGGCAGCAGTTTTTTTGCTGTCTGGGACATGTTCTGGGGGTCAGATCTGAGTGCTGCAGGTCAGACACCATGGTGAGCAGGGATGTCCATTAGAGCTCTGTTCTCCAGGAGCTGCAGAGAATGGTTTCGATGGAGAAATGGAACTAGTGCTGACACATAGCGACTGAGGGAGGCACAGGGTGCTGCTGTGGGATTTTCTAGTACAGAGGGGACACCTCCACAAACCAGCTGTGTTCTCTTCTGACCCTGGGGTGAAGGCTGCCCATGAAGCTCTGCTCTTTGCTCTTGCCTTGGCCCACAGAAGCCAAGTCCTAAGTTACTGAGCACTTCATTAATTCCCTGAAGAGTGGAAAACCCTTTTCCCTCTGACCTTGGGCTATACGAGACCTTTTTGATAGAGAACAGAAATGTTCTTCCTGGCAATGATTTAGTATCCTTGAAGCTGCAGAACCCCTGGACCCCTAGGGTGGGACCTGCATGGTGCCTCCATGGGCTCAGCCAGGGCAGAGAGGCTGTGGGGCTCCTCTGCCCCAGCTTCTCTTCATGCATGGGGAGGTGGGCTCACCGATAGCATTGTGCACTTGGTAGGTGAATGTACACCACTCTGGACGGGGAAGCTGGTGTTTGACTCTTGAACAGGGTGATGATGCTTTGCTGCTTTGTGGTTGTTGGGATGGTCTCAGAGTGCTTTTTTAAAAATATGAGAAGGCTTCAAGCATCAGCACCTTGTTATCTAGAAGCCTTTCATACCTTTTCTATGTAGCCTCCCAAAGGCAGCTCCACACAGCTCTGGCTCTTTCCCTCCTTCTCTTCCCCCTGCATTTCTGGCTTGCTCCTTCCTGTCCCTATCACAGCTGCCTAACCCTGCCTGTACTTTGTAAGATGTCTTACCCTTTCTGTCCCTCACATGACCTCCTGTCCCTTCCTCTTCACAGCACAGCCAGCAGACTCCAACTGAACTCCAACCAACCCTAACCAGCTAACTCACTCCTTTATCACACCCATAGCTGCAAGGGCAAGGCTGTTCCCACTCTTTGGTAATTTACACACATGCAATATAGCAGGGGCAAGATTGCCTTTAGTACTATCTCTATCTGTCTCCCCACAGTCTCCCCAACACTGCTTGTTCACAGGTCAGTTTGCAGACCATAAAAGTGCTGCAGGCAGAGAGCAGTTTCTTGTACAGCACATGCTGCCAGCCAGCCATGGCTGTAAGTAACTGGTGTCAGCGGCAACAGCAGAACACAGCAGTAATGTCATTTAACAGTTAGAAAAGGAAATTAATATTGGGCTATTTCAGTTCCCTCAGGGTGGGTGAGCATCCAAGGGGTGTCCCGGGAGGCTGGGCAGAGAGGGTGGGTGAGAAGGCATCCTGTGGTGTCACTGCCAGTGGTCTTTGTGACATATCACAGCAGATGGCACATGGGACGCTGTTCCAGAGGTACACAAAGGTGGTGCTGGCCCTGTGCCTGCTACTGGTCCTATGGCAATGTTTCCGAGCCCTCACAGATGGCATTGGTCCTGTTGGGTTCCCTTCCTCCTCCACACCCCTACTGCCTGCTGCACCACCCCTACCATCAGCTAGCTCTGCATGGTTCAATGCCTGCTACAAGGCAGCCATATGGCCTCTGCTGACAGGTGCAGACCATGAGCTCTCCTCAGATGTGGTTCAGTGGTGGCTGGTAAGTGAAACGATGGACAGGACCTTGTGGATCTTCCCAGGCTCCCTGAATCTGTCTGCCGTGGGGCAGGGCCAAGAACAGGTATGATGGGGATAAAGGGACGCAGACATGCCAGCACAGCCCTTCCTCCACCTCATATGCTGTCCCCTGGGCTATTTTGCACCCTTTTCCTAATGTCCCATCTGTTTTTTCTGTCCTTTCCCAGGTCTCTGCTAGGAGAAATGGGCTCTGTCTCCCTTTGGGTTACTGGTGGAGATGCTAATGTTGCGTGTCACTGTGCTTGCTCCCCTAGACCCTGCAGGGTCCCCCAAGCGGT
Organism: Nicator chloris; assembly: GCA_013400495.1. Taxonomy (NCBI): domain Eukaryota; kingdom Metazoa; phylum Chordata; class Aves; order Passeriformes; family Pycnonotidae; genus Nicator; species Nicator chloris. The sequence continues at coordinate 43,590 of WAAE01007650.1, forward strand.
GTCATAATTCAGCAGCTCTTCAATGTCCTCCAGGCCCCAACAGCTGATGTATTGGACCCATCTCGCTATGGGACTTGTGCAGTAGTGGGGGACTCGGGGCAGCTGAAAGGGTCCAGCCATGGGCGGCTAATTGACACTCATAACTGGGTGCTGAGGTGGGTGACCTAAAGGGACTTGCTCTCTCCCTGTCTCCCAGAACCCTTGCATGCCCCAGTTCCTGGCCATGCTATTGAAATCTGCCAACACAAACCCTGTGATGGAGGTGGCTGGCTGACCCTGCTCTCTGGAGCATCCTGGGACACACAGGCCTTGTGTCACCCATCTCCACTCTTTGCTGCTGGCTAGGATGACCTGCTGTCCCTGCCTGGTGTGACCAAGAGCCTGCAACCAGCATGCTATGCACCTTTGTTTTGGGACACACCATCCTGCTGTCCCTGCCTGGTGTGACCAAGAGCCTGCAACCAGCATGCTATGCACCTTTGTTTTGGGACACACCATCCTGCTGTCCTTTAGGATGAACAGAGAAAAGATCACTGGCTTTGAGCTGGATGTTGGCATAAGAACAACCCACCACTTCATGTACCCAGAGTGCAGTGAACCTTAGGCCTGATGTGCACCTTGTCCTTGTCCCCTTAAAACCTCTGGACCTGCCGTGGGTGACCAGTGCCTTCTCCACTGGAGAACTCACATGGTGTGTCACCTTTGGGGGACGGTGTCTCTTGTGCTGGAAACCCTGCAGATGGCGCAGTGTAGTCTAGGGGTTCTGGTGCCCCACTGGAGACCTGGCACTAGTCTTGATGGCACAAAGGATACTGGGCATCCCTCTGCCCTGCACTTTGAGGTAGTTGGGCATTGCTCTACAGGGCTCAGGCAACCTGCAGTACCATACCCTATGAGTACGATGGCAGCTGTCCCCACAGTGGGGTCATGGGCTTGATGTGTCCCTTCCTACAGCCAGGCCAGGGGATGCTGCTGGGCCAGCCCAAGGGGCAGGGAATGCCACTGGGCTGGGTGCTGGCAGACAACAGATACCCTCTGCAAAGAAATGGGCCTCCTCAGCAGCGAGTATACTACATGATCACTGCTCGCCTCTGCTCTTGCAGCACATGTTAAACAGTTCATCACAGCTGACAGGAACAAGGTAATGGCTCTGTGGGCTCCAGCTCCTCAGGGGCAGGCAGAACTCTGCTGGGCAGAGAACCAATGGCTGCAGTGTGTTGAGCTGGCTGTCCTGTTCCAGCATGGAGAGCACCTGATCACTCCACTCCCCACTCAGTTGGTGATCCCAAGCCCAGCTTTCCTCAAGTACATCCATGACAACTGGACACAGCACCATGGCTGGTATCCCTCCACTGGCTTCACAGCCCTGCTCTTTGCCTTGCACACCTGCCAGAAGGTAAGCACAGCCAGTGGTACCAGACGCTGCCACTGTACCTCCCCTGCACTGCTTGTCCATATCCTTGCAGGATGCCCCAGCATGCACACAACATTTTCTCTTGCTGGCATATGCACAGGTCTCTGTGTTTGGTTCAGAGCAGACAGTGAAAAGAACTGGCACCACTACTGGGAAACAAACCACTGGTCCAGAGCCTTTTGCAGGACGAGAGTCCTGATGCTGATGTGGAATTCAGCCTCATCGAGAGACAGGCACATGAAGGCAGGATTGTATTCTACAAGTGATGCATTTCCAAGAAACTGAAGCCAGGATGTTTGGCCAGGAATGGGCCAAAGGGTACTGCCAGCAGCTGTCCTGGCTCTTTAGCTTGCTGCTCCACCCCACCACCTGGGTGCACAGACCCTGCAATTTGCAGGGTTTCGGTACTGCTTGTGCTCCTACCAGCTGGGTACTGTGGGTGCCATTCTCCCATGGCAGCAGCGATGTTGCATTTAGCTGGACATGGGGTGGGCACAGTTCTGCCCGTGCTGGTTGGGAGAGACAAAGGGGAGATGTTGGGGCTGGAGGTGGGCATGGAGCCTGTGAGCTGCTGTGTGTGGCCCTGCAGGGCTGTGAAGCCAGTGGTGAACGGCAGCTGCTCAAATGAGGCTGTCTGCATAACAGAGCTGGTATTTCCACCCACAGATGGCTTTTGGGGGAGGTTTGTGGTTATTCTTAGGAAAGAAGATGCCCCCCTCACCCTGCCCAGTCTTTTACTAAGACTTTTATTCTTACAGTCTTTAACTAAGGGAATATTTTTTTAAACTGCATCAAGGAAGAGTAAGAAAGGAAAAATCAAACATGGTGAGAGAAGACAACAGAATCAAATAAATTTGAAATGATCTTATGTTGAATAAACTTTGAAAACATGTGAACCTCCATTTCCTTTGCTTTTTGATCCCTTACAACTTTGAAAAGGGCACCCCTGCAGAACATGACTTCCCTGCAGAACAAGACTGCAGATCCTGGGGAGTGAGCTCCCCAAAAGAGCTTTTTCTCATCCATAGCAGGGTTAGCAGAATGTCTGTTATCACTTTCAATCACTAACATCCTTGATTCAGACTCAGCTTTATCATGGTTCTTAGTCACTTGGGCTTTCAGTCTATCAAAATCACCAGAACTCTTGTACTCATATCCTTCTTACTGACAGAAGTCTGTACTACTTAATTATTAGCTTCATTAATTTTCTGCCTCTCCAGGTAGAATCTCCATTTCTGTGTCTTCAATTTCTTCTCTGCACTATTTCCAGTTTCCCATGATGAGTGCAACGACTGCACCTTCACCTTCCTTTCACCTTTCTTTAGGTGCTCAGGTGTGCTTTGGGCAATGATCTCCAGTGCTTTTCCAGTTTACAAGCAATTGCTTTCCTATCAAGGACAAGCCAGTCCTTGATAGGAAACAGTGATAGCAGTTTCACTCTGGGTTAAATTCTTGCTGCATTACTTCCATTTATCTTCTCTCTCCTGACTACTCATAAATTTAGTTACAAAGCTGAGTGCACTGATAAGCAATTGAAGCTGTTCAGGTCACTTTTTATTCATTATACAATGTTCCCTTCCTCATGCTGTAGTAGTACTATGTGATCCTGACCCAGTGGATTCATTAAATATCCTTGTAAAAAATACATTTAAAACAAACCTACTTTTCAGCATTCTTGCTTGAAGATAATTATTCTTGTTACCTACACCACAAATTGCTTCTCTTCCCAGGTGAAAAAACAGCAGTTTTTAGACTCCCTGGTTTATAGGTAAGTTCAACTAACTAAAAGAACCAACCACCTAGCAAAAACTGCTTTAAAATGAATTATAAAACAGCTTTCTCTCAGCTATATCTGATCCTGTGCCTGTCCAATTGCTTGGACTAAGATTAGAGACATACCAAAGCAAATGCAGATCTGAGATTTAAGACTAATCAATCTGTTTTACGTCAAATAAGGCAAGAATTCACAATTTTTTTTCCTCACTATTTGCAAATTTCTCCCAGTATAGTTTCACATACCAAGCAGTTTACTCACTTGTGTAGATGATTTAACACAAAAAAGCCCCATCATCATCACAATCTCTACGTACTCTGCCACAATGCATCTTTTAATTCTAATTTCCAATCAGGATTAGTTCAAATAATTTAATTATTCCTCCATATGCCTTATCAGAACAACAGAGGATGGACTTTATTTGAAAATATACACAAAAGGGAAATGGAAAAAAAATCCAATTTAAAAAATCAACTAAAATTCCAGACACTTTTTTTTTTGCTGAAACATCGACTTGCATCTTTCATAAGAAGAACAACTGGGAGCTCACCCACCATAGAAAGCACGTCCCAACTGCTTAGGCTCCCCACGCAGCCCAGGATGGCTGGAAGGCAATAGATGGGATTCAGCACACTTTCACAGAGGTCTGACATACAGCATCAGCAACCCAGAATCATTTTTAAGAAAATTAAAAATCCCTGATGGTGTTGCTAGAAAGCTTATTTGATGGCAACTTCAATCCATTACAGGTCTCTTGACAGTAAAGTACATCATTCCTAAAGGCAAACAGAATGTAGTATCTCTGCCATCTCTGCTAGGAAGGGGAACAGAACTGGAGGAACATGGACTGACACAAAAGGAGTTTGACACTAGGGTCTGCAGAGCCAGATATGATAGCTAATCTTCATAGCAGCAAGGTTCGAGTTGTTCCATCCACAGACTAAGGCCAAAGAATGAGGGCACAGTAACAGACAAGTGGTTAGGGCCACCTGGAAATTCCAAACCTTTTCTCCAGTGCACTCTCAGGAGATCACTTGTGTTTCAAAGAGCCTGTTTAGCTCTCCTTGGAGGCTTGGGGGTTTTTTCTGGTTTTGTTTTTGTTTGCTTGTTTTTAAATGGGTCAATGCCATTGCTTATTTATGTTGTCTTCCCGAGTTCAATTTTCTTCTGGATGGCACGTGCTGAGTGATAGATCAAGGAGTCAATGAAACCTGCAACTAAAAGGAAAAAAACAAATGGATGAAATCAGACATGCCTCAAAGAGAGAACAACTCCCAAGGAAAGAAAACACAAACCCTGCTGTCAGAGGAAAGGAATCCCAGGTCCATCAGACAGAAAAAGGTTCTGCTGCTGCTGCTCAGAATAGTAAAGTCCTCATCTCCTCAGGACAGACAAGACCTAGCCTGCAGGACAGAGGTGATCATGCTTCTCTAGAAAAGATCCCTAGAAAAGATTCCTTTTTCAGAAGTAAGAGAGAGAGGCTGCGTCATGTGTGTTTACTGATGACAGAGAAGAGTTTGGAGAGGAAGCTGATGTGGAGAGCTTTATGCCACATTGTTGCCTTGACTCAGCTTGCAAAGGGCATGTTTCACATTTCTTGCTCATTTCACAGCAACCTTAAAAGTACCAAATGCTGCTCTCGAGGGATGACCTTTACTGGAGATGGCAATGTAAATTCACCAGACAAAAACCAATACAAACCACTGCCTTTAATTCTTTCTGCAGTATTTTCCCCAAACTTCTCCAGCCCTGAAGAACCCTATTAATTCAGTGCTTGTTTGTTACCACAGAAAAACTCAGAATGGGTCTGTTGTACCACAAACTCCAGACAACAAGGTTTTCACAGGACTGGAACCTTGAGCTCCTGCCAAGGAGGGAACACAAAGGCTGCTAGGGAGCCTTTTTTCAATGATTCAGTTTTATAAAGCTTCATATTCTTTCTTTTATTCAAAATGTCAATCAAAGGAATAAGTAAATTATTACTTGGCTGTATACAAAGATATACATTTCAATATGATACAAAGCATTGCAGCTAAAATGGGAATTGAATCTTCTGTTTATTACTATATAATATGGAATTATTGGACTTAATATTTGGTCTTTGAGTAATGCTTCAGATGACTCCTGTGTGGTTGTTTTGCCCTGAAAGTATCTGTACTTGTGGAATCAATTTGATACTGTTACACGAACACTATTACAGAGGTGACTTTAGAAAAGCATAGAATCATCTATTGGAAAAGACCTCTAAGGTCATAGCATCCAATTGTCCCTAGCACTGCCAAGCCCACTGCTAAACCACGTCCCTAAGTGCCACATTTACATGTCTTTTAGATTCCTCCAGGGAGGGTGACTCTACCACTGCCCTGGGCAGCCTGTGCCATGGCTGGACAACCCTTTCCATGACAATTTTTCTTCCCCTTATATCCAATCTAAACCTCCCCTGGTGTAACTTGAGGCCATTTGCTTTCATCCTGTCCCTGTTAAAAGAAGAGACTGACCCTCACCTGGCTCCAACCTCCTCTCACATACTTGCAGAGAGCGAGAATGTCCTTGAGCTTCTTTTTCTCCTGCCTGCTCCTCATCAGACTTACGTTCCAGCTCCTTCCCCAGCTCTATTCCCTTTCCTGGACTCACTGCAGCACCTCAATGTCTTGCTTGTCATGAAGAGTCCAGAACTGAACCCAGGATTCAAGTCACATCACCAGTGTGCAGCGGCAGACAGTCACTGCCCTGGTCCTGTAGGCCACACTATTGCTGGTACAAGTAATTGGCCTTACTGGCCATCAGTTGATTTGATCTCTAGAATACAGAGAGTCTGAGCGTGGTGTATGGCAGCAAACATGAATTGGCTGTCAAACCCAGTCAGTGCCAAATTGCACTTGAATTTGGCATGAAAGTAATTTTTGAATGACTTTTCAAATCAGAGAGATGAATAAGATAAAATTTAATGCAGATAGAAATTCTGTTTAACAGTATCAGGTTAATTGAGCACTGTGACACCTCAGATGATGGGAAAACCTTGCAGATAAAGGTATGATGTTATAGGTATGTGATACAGATGTTATGTGACACAGAAACTGGCTTCTCAGGTCCCTGACCACATCTTCAGGCTGGCTCTTAACATCCATATCTCTGACTATGAGCACCCTGGATTACTACCTGGAGAGTACGGCTGGACCAAGGCTGCTCCCATGCACAGAGCTGAGCAGATACTGATCAGCTATTCCAGATGTCACCACTGAGAGTGAAGTGCAGATACACAGATGCATCTGCAGGAACAGCCTCTCCTCACAAGACCCCATCTAGTCCTTGCAGAACACTAGCTGGAGCTCCTATGTCTGGGAGCACAGTTTGATATCTCTAAGACATGTATTATGTCCATGGCAACCTGGGTTCACAGATTTTACTGGCTTTGGTTCCACATGAAAACAACTATCTGCTTACAGACTCAAGCTGGCCAAGAATGCAAGTACAGATGCTTCCATACGGTCTGTGAAGAACAGCTTTGTTTGAAAACAGAATGTCCTGAAGAGCAACAAAATGAAATATTATGACAGGTCTACAGGTCTAATGAAATGAAATGCTGTAATAGGTCTACATCATCTACAGCATCTTGTAAGCCTCCAGTGCTAATCACAGCATGATGCCACTCCTGTGGCTCTGCAGAACATGCTGTATCGCTTCCTGAAGGCAGAAATCATATCTCTTCATCGAATAGGGATTTATTACTAGACATGCGGACTTCAGAAAGCATAAGATAGTAAATGTTTACACTTTAGAAAGCAAAATGATTGAAAGATGCAATACCTGTAAATATGCCTCCAACAATGGCACAAACTCCAGTGAGAAAGTGAGTAAAGGACCTAGAATTTGAACAACCAGCATGAACTCAGATAGCAATGTTAGGTATGTAACAATTAACTAATAATTATAATACCATATAAGTAATATCATTATACCATATAAGTATGCATTGCCTAAATATTCACAGCTGACAATTCTCAGATGAAAGAATTAATTAACTCCTATTGGCTACGGAATGGAGTTTGTCACTGCTACTTCTAGTCAGCAGCACTAAAAGGAAGTACTGAATTTATAAACTTAAAAGATGGGCTTTTAATCCCTGAGACATTATTCATTCCTAGCCAGTGAAAATGCACAGCAGGGTCACATAACACAGTAACTAAATCCCTAAGCACACATTAATATATTTTAAGATATAGACGTTTTCTGATCCCCATTATGAACCTCAAAGATTGGACAGCTACAACCCCTTCCCCTCCCCTGCAGTTGCATGCTAGTCATTAACCCAGAGAGGAGGTTCCACACTGGCTGCAAGACAGAAAAGTTATAGCAAATACAGAGTAAGGAACCAGTTGGACTGTATGGGTGCTGCTGGTAAAATGAGTATGCCCTGTAAATCTAGTCTTCCCATTAGAAGTCTGAACCAAGAACCACTATATCACACTTCTGCTCCTTGCACCACTTTCCTTTTCTATCTTGATACTGGATTACAATGCTTCACACAGTAACAGAAAAAACCCAACCCTTAACCAGGGTTCACTGGAGAGGAAGGGCATTGATGAGGACCTCTTCCTCTCCACTTCAGGCTGGGAAGGGGTTTGGATGAATTTCAGGTATTTCCACTGTCATGTCTAAGTGAGGATGAAGCTTCAAGCTATGCAAAATGACAAAATCAATGAAAGGATGAACAAAATAGAATGAAATATCTCTTACCTGTGTTTCTCTGTCAGCTTCACCATCATGGGTGAAAGCTCATACAGCACAAAGACACCAGGCAGACCCTGGTCTCCCAGCAGCCCGTTTGCTATTTTCTCATGTCGTGTAACTGAGAACTGGTTAGTTCTTACCACCTACCAGGAAACAAACACAGCAAACATTGTTCTGCTAACAGGGAATAGGAAAGGCTACTAAAACATAAGTTCAGTGAACCACATCAGTGTAGCCCTGCGGTCTTGGTTTGAAAGACAGGTATCTGCCAGAGCCACCCTTGGAATAGAGAATGTAAACCCCCTCCCTCCCTCTGAATTACTGTAATTTTGAAGTTAAGGGGGCTTTCAGGCAAAGGTATAGGAATACCAGTCTTTTACTAGGAATATTACAAAATACAAAGGCAACAGTACAAGAAAAAAAAAAACCCAACCAAATAACAACAACAGAATAATGCTAGGAACACTGACAGAGTCAGAATATGACCTGACACCCTGTTTGGTCAGGGTGTTGGAAGCAGTGCAAAATGAGTCCTCCTGGAGTAACAGATGTGGCTTTGCTGGAGTAGAAAATCATCCTGTAGAAGGGTCCAGTGGTGGCAAGATGGATCCAGTCTTCCTCTGGGAGTCCCGGAGAGAAAACCAGTCCCCTGGTGTTCTGAATATGGGGTATTTATGCAGGTAGGAGTGCTTGGCACCCCCACGCTGGGTGGAGCATCTCACAATGGGATGATTTAATTCTACCCATGGTGCAGTGAGCCCTAATGGGCCATTCACAGATGATATCTCCCCGGAGAAAGGGTGGTGGAAGAGAGAAGGCAACACTGCCTCACTTGGTTGTTATCAGTTGTCGCATTAACAAAAGGCACCCACCCCTTCCCCCAAGAGATAGAGAAAAAAAACCAAAAAACCAAACATCTCTTCAACAGATGAAAGAGAATACACGTTTCTGGTTACATATTGCAACCCAAGACACCTGCCCATGTGGGCAGCCTGACAGTGGTTTGAGAGAGTCATGAAGACCTCTATCAAGATCAGGTATCTGCTATCAAGTCTATTTTTACTACAGGCTACCAGTTAAAGCCACAGCTAGCCCACAGTGTGAGGCATGCATTAAACCCACGCTGGACTATTTGGTCTCTGCTGGCACACAATAGCCTAAGCTGTACCTCTCAACCCAGAGTCTATGTCATCCTCTATCAAAATGCAGTCCTGCCAAGCATACTTCAGAAGACAACAGCACTGATGACAGAAAGCCATAAATAATCACGAGTGAGAAAAAGGAAAACAATACACAGAGGCAGACGAGTGGAGAAAGACAGAGATAGTCTATCTTCACATAAATGAAGATCACCCTCCAGCATTCTTCTGTGCCCTGCCATTCTTCTACACATTGTTCATACTAGTGCTATTCTTAGAGCAATTAAACTGGGTTTCTGTAAAATGAAATTATGTTCTATCATCCCTACAAAGTTATCTGACACAAATTACAATCCAAGCTCAGAAAGATACTATCCCGGTTTCTTTACCAAATTCCACACTTAAGGGTTCCAAGTACTGAATGTACAATACAGCCCCTGGTATACATCTGGCAACAAATCTGGATCTGCAGTTACTGTCAGCATGAAGAATATGAGGAGAAAGTGAAGGCTTTCACTTGTCAAAGTAACAGGGAAAAAGGTACTTACTTCACCATCTACTTTCCTATACACAGTGGGGACCACTTTGACAAAATACTGAAACATCATGGAAGCTATAAGCAAAGATAGGGAGAGACACAATTAATATGCAGCAATAAGCTGGAAGCTTTTCACTGACAAGTCAAGTAGACACAAACTGGTTTTGTTCAGCTTGTCGGGGAACATCTTTCTGCACAATAGCTGCTGGAGGTTTTCAAGGACTGTAAAGTTAATGTCTGAAATGTGTCTTCCTTTTGCCACAGTGAATCTCATTTTGCTCCAACCAAAACCAAAACTCATGGCATTTTGGCCTTAACTAAATGGCAAATCTACAAACTTGCTATAGCTTTACTAGTAAAACTTCTTGCAAATTCGATTCTAGTCCAGGAAAATTTCTTATTTTTAACAACATAGCCCTTAGAAAACATACTCAGGTCTAAATGAGTATCTCATATCAACTTTAATTAACATTGCAGTTTATTCCTGTAGAAGCATGGCATTTATCATATCAGAACGTGAAAAGGAAGATCTGGGCCAATGAAGAAAAAAATAGACGAACCCCTTCTGTTGCCTCAGATCAGCCTGTTCCTTCAGTTCTCTTAAGGATAACACAACGCAAGAAAAAACTATTTTCTATGAAATTCCCTAGAGAAGAGTATTCATCCATTTCTACAGCAGAAGTAATTCTTGCATATGGTATCTTTAGCTGCAATAAACATAAATTTGACCTGCAATCTACTGCTCCTACTTTACTGGAGCATGTCTTCAGAATGAATTCTTTAAGAATTTACCAACTGCTTCTCTGAGGCTCAGGATGAAAAGCTTGAGCTTATGCAGAAATTTACCACTTACAGGTCCTCTCTCTCAGATAGTTTGCTACTCCACAGAATAACTACAGCATCATAATTGTACTGAACATTATGATGCCTTTTAATTTTTTCTGTACTTTTATTTAAATGCCATCCTCTGATTTGGGTACAAGGACCCAAATCAATGGTAGAAAAAAGAATGGATTCAGGTAGGACTAACAATCCTATCACCACTTCAAAGCGAATTACTTCTTTCTCCAAGTTTTATTACATACAGCCCCAATCACCTTCAAAGACAAACTTTTGAGACTTCAGTGGATCTAAAAAAAAATAACTCTGCAATGGCATGTAAAGGACCTTTCATAGAAAAGCAGACTTGTGGAAATAAACTCATGCAGAGCAGCAGCATGAGGAAAAAACTGCCTTTCATTCTTAAGCCAGGAAATCTGGAGCTATCTAGAAAAGATCAGCAATATTTTAACTTCACTGCAGCTTTTCAAGCTCTTACTGTTGGGTATGTCAAGGTCAGGCAGACACCACAGCTCTCCAGCAACTACCAATTAGGCCTTTTTTCTCTACCCTGCATCTTCTGGTTCTCTCTTACTGCATGTAGTAGTTAGAGAGGTATCTCCTTGAGCTATATCAGAGGTAGGCCTTTAATAATGATGTGTTGTACCTGCTGTGCATCCATGAACACTGAACAGAGATATCTTTCAGAAACGTCACAGAATCCAAACATGTTGGCAGATTTCTTCCAGGTGAATGGAGATAGCTGCTCCAGAAAGAGCACAAGGTGGAGGAGTCACATTTCACATAACACTGTCATGGTTTTTGTTAAAACTGGGAATTTTGCTCCTGTTCTTTTCTAACACTTATTAATACAGACACTTAAAAAGAGACTTCTTTCAGCTGGCTTTTACCTTGCTGTGCAGTGACGGCTGTCCCATCCAGAGGGTTCACAATGCCTGGATAATCCCTTCCAAATGAGAGATGTTTGATATAGTGCGTCATATTGATCTGAAATGGAAATGCTAATAACTCAAACAGCTGCAGAGTACACGAGGGGTGAGGTAAGGGGCCTGAAGTTTGTTATTTGTATATTTTTCTGAGTGTCGCTCTAGAATAGAGACAGGTGCTCCCTTTCTCTGTAGATATTAACAGTAAACTCCAAAACATTTGCTCTTCTTTTTTATTCATAGGAGATTTCAAGACAAGGAATTTCTCCTTCTCCTGCTGGAAATCCTCAGATCTCGGTGCCCTTTCCTCCCATCTACAGAGCAGGCCCTTCCATTCACTCCTATCCCTGCCATAGGAGCACATGCTATCAGCTGCCTTGGAGGAATAGGTATGAGCATCATCTGCTTTCCTCCCGGCACAAGGTAAACTCCAGAAGCAGTTGTGACAACATCAACCTTAAGAAACTGTGAAGCATAGATTAAGGAGAAAGGCAGGCTCAGGAAGAGAGGCACAGGCTTGACAAGCAGCATGCAAATGTCAAAAAATGTATTTCAGAACCCTCTGTGAAAGCAGGATCCAGGTTCTGTTTAGACTCATAAAGCCAAATCTGCAGCAATCTAGGATCTTAACATGCCAATGGGAGGGAAATCCAGAAGAAAAATAGACTAAGAGAACTAGAACACTGCCTTAGGAACACTTACATTATCAAGTCCGAAGCTCTGCAGATCGTGAACTGTAATAGAAAAATAGTTAGCAATACAGCTCACACCTTCATAACAATAATATCTGTCTACCATATTCTAGCAATAAGGGAGCTCTGTTCATTTCCATCACAATTTAAAACAGCAAGAAAATTGCCTGGGTTTCCCTCTTGCTTGCATAGTAGGGTGTGTGACAGACAAAACTGCTCTAATACCCCTCCTGACACAGAGCCACTGCTAGAATGATGGCAAGTAAATTTAATTTGGGGTTACCTCAGATTAGGCATTCAGTCCTCACCTGCATGTATTCTTCATCTAGGGCAAAAATAAGATCCCAAAGGCCAGAAAGGAAAGCTCTGCTGTTAGCCACACATAACTCCTCTCACTGCTGTAAAACAGAGGCATGACAGATCTAAACTAATAACTGAGCAGAGCACGTGCTTTAATATAACATGCAAGTGCCCCCTTGCATCATCATCTTCTTAGTAACTCTCAGCACTATGCCTATCAGCCTTGCTACTGCTGTCCAGGGAACATACTAGGAAAGGAAAAGTCTTTGCAGGGATGGCCCGAGCAGGGTATTTACAAACCACTGTTAGGGCTGCAGTGACTGTCACCAGTGCTGCGATTTGGGGAATTTGGCCTGCCCCATTTCTGCTCGTCCCATATACAGCAATGTGACAATGCTGGCAGCACTACACACCCCTAGAAGGGATCTGGCAGAGATATGGGCAGTGGGAGGCAATGGATATCTTTTAGTTTGCTACTTAAATGACTTTATGCAACACCAGAAGCATCAGTCTCAGGATGAAAATATAAATTGCCACTCCATTTCAGTTTCACTCCTACCAGGTTTATCCTAAGTCACACAATCATTAATGAAGCCAGAGGCTGTGGCCATTTTAACAGGTAAATTCACATGCTCAGGAAGGCAGACCTCACCTTTCACTTTAGCAAAGTACAACATAGTTCAATAATCATAGGCTATTACTTTAGGAGCTAATGGAGTCAGATCACTAAGTGTTGCTACATTATTAACAAAGATGAGAAATGCTGCTCCCTTGAAAGCCTAGCACAAGACAAGCTGCTGTGTTGATTTGGCACAGCCTGGTTTTTGGTAATGAGGAAGGGCCACAGGAGTAGCTTCTGTGAGAAGCTGCTAGAAGCTTCTACTGTATCTGACAGCCAATCTCCGATGGCTCTGAAGATGGACATACTGCTGGGCCAATTAGAGAGCTTGATAACACCTCTGTGATGACTTATGAAGCAAATGAAAACAGTGTGCATGCAGCTTTTTCCGGGGGTGGCGAGGCAGCACAGCTGCTGCCATCCCGGTGCAGCTCGTGCTGAGCCTTGCCTGCCGTGCCGCAGGAAGAAGGGCAGGGGCAGCAGCTTCTCCTTCCCAGCGCCCCTCATCAAGAGAGGTGTTAAATAGTGCTAGTGCCATGGTGGCCACCACTGCCTGCATGGTGGTGGAGGGGCCGAATAGCTGGCAGCAGAAATATGGTGAGAGACTCTCCGGCACGGAACTTGGACGGGATCAACTTCTCGGAGCTGCAGGATCCTGCAAGAATCTTTGAATTAGCGGAACTTTTTATCAAAAGTACCCACGAGCAGCAGTTTTTCTTCTAGTCAGAGAAGAGGAGGAAATGAGGACATGTGAGAGAGAACAACAAGGTAACAACAAGGTTAGTGAAAAAAGACGGGGGAGGAGGTGCTCCAAGCATCAAAACCAAGATTGCTCTGCAAGCCACGGTGAGGACTGTGGTGAAACAAACTGTTCCCCTGTGATCTGTGATGCATGAAGTCCATGGGGGATGCAGAGATCCACTCGCAGCCCATGGGAGAAGTGCCCACGCCAGAGCAGGTGGATGCCAGAGAAAGCTGTGATCCAGTGGGAGACCTGAATAGAGAGAGAGGGCCCCTGCTTCCAGGGATAGAGAAAGAGGGTCCTTGCTTCCAAATTACAGCAGCCTACCCTTAAAAGACTGCACCCCATGGATGAGTGACATGCCACAATAGTTTTGGGAAGACTGTTTGTCCATAGGAGGGACTCAAGCCATAGCAGAGGAAGGACTCCTGTCCTCAAACAAAGAAAAACATCTTGGGTGACGAACTGACCAAAACCCCCATGTCCTGTCTCCCTGCACTGTCAGTGGGAAAGAGGGAGCAGCTGGGGGTGGGGGGGAAGGTGTTTTAAAGGCTTATTTTACTTCCCATTATCTTTCTCTGACTCTGTTAATAATAAATTTACTTTATACCTTTAAATTTGAACCTGTTTTGCCCTTAAGAGTGTTAAGGTCCTCTCAATTAATGAGCCCTTTGTTAATTTTTCCCTCTCTGCCCATCTGAGAGCAAGAGAGACTGAGCAAACAACTTTCGTGAGTGCCTGACATTTCACCAGTAGCAAACCATGACAGCTGTAAAGCTAAAGATCTGATTTGAACTAACCTCTCCTTTAAAACATTTGAGTGTGCTGTGAACTCTTTTTTTTCAATTAACATTTTTCAGTAAACCACCAGAAGCTGTATTTGTATTTACATAAAACTCTTACTAAACCCAAAGAGATATGCATGCAAAACAGAGAATATACAGTTACAAAGGAAATGCTAACCCTAAAGTACACTCCTCCTAAGGCTCTGATGTAGGGAGAGGTCCTTGCATTTCACAGCTAAATGCCCAGAGACTAAGACTGCAGTACTTGGAATTAATGCAATGGTTCTGCATTTCAAAGAGCTCAGAGCTGCACTGGCTGCATATATTGCTTTCGCTCTCTTTGAGTGGAGCGCAGACCTGTCACTGCCACTAGCACAGTGACAGCACACAGGTTTGTGTGCCTGCGCTGACAACTGTATCAATGAACTTTAAATGAATTCCTAGTAAAAATTTGCAAGTTTATGTGATGGTGGGCAGGGGAAGGAAAGAAAGGAAAAGAGACCCTGGCATTATGCTCTGCTGTTTTTCTTAGCAGATATCAGCAACACCAGGCTGTTTCATGCTACACTATTATTTGCACTTTAATCAACTTGAGTTCTGTGGCTTAGCTGCCACTGAAGTGACAAGTCTTGCTGCCTTTTGTACAGACACTAGCAGGCTAACCTTCAGTTATAACAAAGTTCCACAGAGATCCTGGCTCTAGTGGGTCTGCATTTAAACCGGACCTGCGTGATTATCCTTGTGGGTCCCTTCTAACTCAGGATATTCCATGATTTCATACTACCAAAGGAATAAAACTTTCTTTGTCCTGCCAGCTTTCTGTCCCACAGCTCATTCCTAGCTCACCCACCTTTCAGTCATGAGCCATCTCAAACTTTTACAAAGTCTGAAATGCAAGTCTTGCTTTATGTGAGGCTATTCTTTCAGTCAGAACAGCTCCAAAGTAAGGTTAATCGCACAGCTGCACTGGCACAGTGATGCATAGAGAGGTAGAGGGATGATCCTCCTGGTAGCAGTGATCCTAGAACCCTTTGCAGGATTATGGTATTTATCGGCTTTATCACCTGGGTAGTCACATGTTGGTACATGTGAAGTTGTACTGAAGACTAGTGAGCATGACAAAACTTACAGGAATAACACAGTACCGGAGAAATCCGAGGGCACCACTTGAGAAGGATCAGACATTAACCAACATGTTACACTAGATTTACATTGTGTGTGACCCCTATTAATAGTTATGGCTATTGAAAACAAAATGTCCCCAGAGTGCTCTGCTATGCTTTTCAGAACTAAGTAGTTTTTATAAAACTCCTCTCCAATAAGTGATTTACAACTCTGCAGTAGAGCAGTTCAGTTTCTAAAAGTGTTCCACCAGCCCACAGGTTTACTTCTCCTTGATCACTGATGATTATGCTAAGCACATATATACATACTCTCCTTGCAGATACATGTTTACCTTAACATAAAACAACAGGCTTTTTAGCTTGCTAAGATAAGGAACAGGACAAGGAAGGAGAACAGAAGATCTTTACAAGACTGTCTGCTAGGACCAAAGCCTCTTATTTATGAAGAAACAAATATATTTCTTCGTTTCCTTAACCACGCCTAACAGGCAAAATAAAGATACCTGTTAAACATCTTAAGTTTGTCAAGAACTCTGTCTGCTTTATAGAACCAAGATTTCTTTGTGGTATTAGTAACACAGTTTTAACAAGCGGTGTCTATCTGAAGAATTCTCCCCATCCTGCATTTCTGACCTGAACAATCACAAGGCCTCCTTGGACTTCAAAATTCAGTCCTTAACCTCTAAAAGAGGATTAACAGCACTTAGCGCCATTCAGGACTCTGTCAATAAACATGTGAAGGTCCCAAGAAAGCAAAGACTGCCACCCAAACCCATTGTTCCAAGGTGAGATAGGACACTGCTTTTCAAACTGGAGATTAATTTTATGGAGGAAAATATCTTACAGGAGCACAGTGGCAGGAAGATCGAAGTGGCATAAAGATGTGTTGTGAAGAGGGGAATGAGGCAGGGAGCAACACAGAAAACGTTGCAGCTAAGAGAAGGAGTGAGCAAAGCTGAGAGTCTGAGCCCTCTGCAAGATGTCACTGACTCGAAACACCACATCTCAACCTGCAACTGCCATGATTACCCTTAGAAAAATCCAATGGTTTACCAACCCTTGTAAAAGTTCCTACAAACTACTCACAGATCAGCTGGCTTGGTACATGAATTCTCAGGAGAGATTCTCTAATGTATTGTACAAATAAGATTAAGTGAGATAATTCTCTCATCTGACTTGAAAAGGCAGAAGTTGCTCTAACATGTCAGCACGTTCCTGTGGATGCTGAATGCGAGAGATCAGGCAGAAGCAGCAGAGTCTGTGTGAAATTGGACCAGGCGGCTTTCCCACATTGGACTGGGATTTTGTGAGGAGGATTCAAAACAATCCTTGAAGGTGAAAAACAGTCTCCCCAGGTGGTGTTTTTCTAACTTGCTGTTTACTTGTAAAAATGTTCAAGGGGTGTTGTTCTGAGTGTTCAATCATGTCTCTTTTCTCATAACTGTATATAAAAGAATGCGTTTGTCTAATAAAGACAAGGTTTTGCCTTCTGAGTTTGGAGACTGTGTTGTTCTTTTTTCTGTGCTGTCCTGAATTGGTATTGACACGTTCCCATCAAGCACATTAGCTGCACAGTGCAGCTGAACATTTGCCAAAACATTGTCTCCAGTATGGAGATATTAAAATCATTTAAGACAAAGATTTTCAACCTTTTCCACCTTGTTTACCACAGAACAATGACCTGGCATAGCCCTCCTTTTAGCTTCCTGGAAATCTCAAATCTCAGCCTAGATCAACAGCTCCTTCCAAAGGAGATTGATGGGCTCAGCAAATAACAAAAATTATGTTAGTTCTGTAGTTTTGAGGAAAAAAAAGGATACAGCAACACCTAATAGCAACAGCATGCACTGGGAAAACAAGCAGAGTAGGAGAGAAAAGAGAAATATTCATACCCTTACAAATAAAAGATAAAGAGATTCAGGTATAGTAGCATTTAAAGTTCATACCAAAAAGGGGAAGAGTAACATCTGTTAGTGTGCTTATAGGGCATATAAAATGAACTCCTGGACAGCTGAAGGACTGATACATGGTCAAGCAATCATTTAAAGTGTAACAGAGAAAAAATGCAGTAATTAATCACCAAAAGGAAAAACACAGTGGGATGTGCATATGTTATGTGAGCTCCAAAACAGCATGCCAAACAACAATACTGGTTATATTTATATTCTTTTTCAGTCATAATGTAAGAGAGGTCATTTTAGGAGCAAAGCCATTCAGAAATGCACTCAAGGTTTATATTTACAACATATTAACATTCAAAGCTGGGTAACAGTTTTTTTTATTCTTAATCAGTCCTGTGCTATTTTCATCCCATCTGATGCACAGAGAAAATAACAAACCATGAGGCTGGTTTTGCTCATTCTGTTGCAAGATCCTGACAAAGGTGAATACCAGGAAGGATTCGGGGCAGGGGAAATGTATGTTTGAACAGCGTATCTCAAAGGAGGTTAAGTGAACTCCTTTTTGGTTTGTTTCGAAAGCTTGTTCATTTGTATTCAACACTGTGCAATAAATATATCTAACACTAATCAGTAACTGTCATAGACTTACAGGGCCTTATAGTCTTATGGGCCTCTGAATCCTTCCCACAGCAATTCTGATCCCCTCTGCCACACCCCCGCTTGTGCTTCTACAATAGCATGACTTTTGGTATGGAGAAGGAAAGGCTGCTCCAGATGGCTACTTGACAAATGTTTAGCATTCTCAACAACTGGTACAACTTGAGCTCTGGTGGATAATAGTGAAGTGACAAAGGAAAATGTCATTTTTGTTGTCTCCAAAACAGACTTGATAACTTGAATACAGTTTGTCCACCATAAATGGGTGAGACCTTGCATCTTTCAGCACCAAGACAATCAAACTCTGATAAGAGGTCACTAGCGTAAAAAGAGAAGTCCTCAGCAATGCTGAGGATGAAGTAAGACTCTCAGCATTCAGTATTCAGTATTGGGATAAAAACAGTTCTCTGACAGACACTACTTTGTGACAAAAGTTAGAATGAGCTTATACACTCCTCCTCTATGGAAGGAATAGTGTACAGGTGATCACTGGATTTGGATCTCCTCCACACTGAACTGGTGTCCTGATGGAGACTGAGTCCCACATAATTTTTTTTCAAGTATGTTGTTGGGCAGGAGAAGAACTCAGATAAGCAACTGCTACCTGTAGAGGCCTGTGCAATTAACAGGCCCACAAGTAGTTGAGCTATAGGAAAGGAACAAAGAAGGAGGCTGCAGTCTCTGCAGAAAAAGGAGTTACTGTCACCGGCTCTTGGCTGACTCTGAGAAGGTGCAAAGGACTTGAAAAATGACAACCAGTCCGCAGTCAAAGACTTGGTATCTTTTCACAATTCAGTAATCAAAACACTAAAAAGTATGTAAAATATGAGAGGCTATTTGGGGTCATCCACAGTGTCCAAGGATGAGTTCAAATAGGTTCTGGCTGTCGATCTCTAGCAGAGAAAGAAACAAGCCCTTCCTTAAATACATAAGCAGAACATTAATGAAGATGTAAAACTAACCAGTGGATCTGACTCCTAGAGAGCTAATAAAGCTTCACACCTTTCTAGGCAAGGTTGGTGGCTCCAAGTAGGCAGCTCCTTTTCCAAGACCATTATCACCTCAAAGAGCAGCTTACCTGTGTTTTTTCCTTCCACAGTCATCACCACAAAACAGGATGAAAACAAACAGTAATCCCTCAAAAACAGCATCTTCAAAGACAACTTTGTTCCCTCAGCTGACATGTAGGGTGTAAGAAAACCACAACACTTGGACCACATACAGACTGCTTCAGCCACAGAAATTGTCACAGTCATTGAGAGTGTGTCTTCAGGACAGAATGTCCTGAATCATGACATCAACACCATCTTCTTTTAAGGAATTGAATGAATCTTAGGAGACATTTTAAATAATCCTGAAAAGCACTCTGGCTGTCAAAAAAGCATGATGGCCAATGTCTTCTCTAAAAAACATTGATGATGGCACCTCAGCAACAGAATGGCCCAAAGACAGTATAAGGAGCAATGAGAACCCTCAGCATCCCCTTGACTATAAGAAATAGAGCAAGAAAGATGGAAGTGATACAGATAACGTCACTCTCCTTAGGAGCCCACCACTAGGTAGGTGAAATTTCCACATGTGGGAAACTCACTCTCAACTACTCCAGATGAAGCAGGAGATGGCTGCTACTGTACAGGCATGGACAGACATGGCAGCAGCTCCTGAAACACAAACCTCAGAGGTTAAACAGGTAAATCACCCAATCATTCCTCTCTCCTCTGAGACAGGAAGGAAAGACATTAGGTGTGAACTGCTGCAAAAGAAAACAGATAGAATATTCAGAGTCATAAATAGGCACAGCTGATGCTGGAGGCTGTCCTTACAGACACAAAAGTGAGAACTTCAACAAAACCTGCAGTATACTGCATAACCCAAACATAAAATCTCAGTTTAGGATTCAAAGCCTAAACAGGCAATAGTGAAGCAACTCCAATCTCAGCAAGAACCAAATGAATAAGCAGGGTTTGAGCCTGTGCTGCTTAAAACAGAAGACTCCAAGTATCAGTAACGTTTCACTCCAGCCTCCCTTAATGCAGGAGAGCCAAAACTACTAGTTTCAGTGTTAAGAATTCTGATTGGAAGTGCTTCAGTCCTCCTCACAATCTCTTTCAATCCTCCTCCTAATGATCTGGGATTTCTCAGTGTAACTGCACAACAAACGGCCATTTGCAGCCAGTATGACATTCCAAAGTTGGGGGTCTTCTCTGACACTGACAATGTCACATCATGGTGCAAGCCTAAAGCGACCAATTTTAAATGTTTTCAATAACTTGGGATGAAAAGCAGCACCACTGCTTCATCCAAAAGCAACACATTTCCAAAGGTTCAGCTCGGATTCTCAGGGAACATGGGAGATGAAGAACAGAGATGGAGTACCTGTCCAAGAAGTTCAAGCATTGTATTTATGAGCTAATAGGTAGTTAACCATTTTAGATGGCACAAAGGCATAAGATCAGCTGTGTGACAAATCTGATGGACAATTCTGATGACCTGAGATTAGGAATGAGTAGCAATACACACTAAAACATATAGTAAAGGTGAAAACTAAGATTAAATACTACCTCCAGTAGTAAAGTGCTCAGCCTCTAATGGAGACCTGAAAACACAGACCTTATACAAATAAACTTACATATAACTGAAGTTAAATAACTAAACAGAAATAAAATTGCACCTCATACAGTGCTGTCATGTGTGTCACCCCTCTTATTCTACTGTCTGAAATAAAGCCATTTCAACTTGCTTCTCCCCAGGAAAGAAGTTACAGTTTCAAGATGTTAATACCAAGCACAGGACAAAAGTTCAGAAGCTCAGACCAGGATTACGTTTGCAGTCAGATCTACAAAGTGCTGCTTAATAGGACCCTTGGCACTGTCACAGTGATGCCCATGCCCATTTCCTGGCTGGAGATCTATGATACAACAGGAACCCTTGGCATAAGAAGAGAGAAACAACACAAGAAACTGAAAAGCTGATATGCAAGCTTCAGTATTTCAAAGCCACCACAAAATAAAAACCCAACCATCAGCCATATAAACGTGGTATAGACTCCAATGGGAGGCAAGAAGAATGGTGCAGCGGAGTAAATTTTCCACAGTACTGATATTCTTCACCCCCATATTCTCTAATGATTCGTATCAGTAGGGAATAGAAGGAAAAGCAAAAATACTCTTAGTCAATGGAGTTCTGCATCAAGTAGGCTATAAAAATATTTAGTGAATTAATGTGACTTTCAACAACAACAGTTTGGAATATTCAGACTTCTCTTAGACATTCAACTTAATCCTGTGTGACATTCTGTTAAGCGTATTAACAGGACGGCATGTTAACGCAGACCTTACTGAAAGAATCAAATACCACAAACATGAAAGTTCCTGTCTGGAACTATGATTCAAATGAGGTAAGAGTTCTGGAAATATCTTACAGAACTCTGTCTTCTAATACTAGTCAAATTCTTTACCTGTAATTAAAGGGAGAAAACCAAAAGATTACAAAGAAAGGTTACAGTGAGTCATGTAGAAGAAAACAACCATGCTCTGAGCAGTACGTTTTCCTTATGGGTCTGGAAAAATTCCTTGTTTGTTGGCTAGTGACATGGAAACACTGCCAAGGAAAAGACTGGGTAAAAAGGAAAATCACACTTTACGAATAACATGGAAAGCAAGAGAGAATGAAAGGAAGAAAATCCTTAGGCTACTGCGTCTCCTGCTTAGCCTGGACATTAATTCTGGATAAAGTCTGGTACCTTCAGACAGAACTGAACTGAAAGAGGTTCACAGAAATCCTGCCAGGAAGCTCAGAGGTCAAATGGCTTCCACAAATGACCAGCTTCATAAGGTGTGACTCTTCAGCAGGGAAAGATATGCCCTGAGCCCTGCACAGGAAAGGCCTATGACATGCTGAGGGGCAAGGAGAGAATGGGAAGCAACCACAAACTCTTTTTCCATAGACAAGGAGGTGGCTATCAGATACAGCCAGTGGGAACAAGCGAGTGGATGAGGTTGTCAGTAACTACACACCCCTTTTGGGTTTTATCTGTATTTTTCGACTGAATTTTTACTTCAGCTATGCAGCACTTCTGGAGGACATGGAATTAAGACAGCTATCCTGACCTCATCCCCTCCTCTCTGTACACAAAGCACTTGCTCTTGCCATCCTGCATTCCTGACTTGTTACAGAGATATGTCATACACAGAAGCTTCTCCTTAACATATATGCCGTGACTTTGTTGATCCTGGCTGTAGTAAAGTTGCTGTTGTTGTGATAGTTTAAGCACACGAAGGTTTTGCCACAATAAGTGAAATATTTTCTTTATTACTAATAATCAGTATTGTGGGGAAAACCACTCTTTTCTCATTATCGTTGTTTGAACAAAAGTGCTGCTTCTGTGCTCAAAAGTTTGTCTGTTTTCCTCCAAATACACCAGTTACTCTCACCAAGCACACTCACATTCTCCCCTGATCTTAACCTCAGTGGTACAGATTAAATTGGAGTGAGTGATAGAAGGAAAAAATACAGATTTGATGTGTGGACTCTTTACTGGATAAGAAACTGGTTGGATGATCACATCCAAAGGGTAGTGGTCAATGGCTCAATATACAGATGAAGTAACAAGTGGGGTCCATGTTAGGACCAGTACTGTTTAATACCTTCATCAATGACATTGACAGTGGGATTGAGTGCACCTCAGCCTGTTTGAAGATTATAACAAGCTGAGTAGTGAGAGTGACATGCTTGAGGGACAGGATGCCATCCAGAGGAACCTGTACAAACTTGAGAACTGGGGCCAGTGAACCTCACTAGGTTTAACATGACCAAGTGCAAGATGCTGCACCTGGGTCAGGGCAACCCCTGGTACCAACACAGGCTGGGGATGAACAAGTCAAGATCAGTGCAGGGGAGATGGAATTGGGGGTGTTAGTGGATGAGAAGCTTAAGATGACCTGGCCATATTCACTGGCAGTCCAGAAACCACTTGCATATTGGGTTCATTCCCAGCAGCATGGGCAGCAGGTGAAGGGGAGGACTCTGCTCTATTCCACGCAGGTGAGACCCCAGCTGCAGAGATGCTTCCAGCTCTGGGATCCCCAGCACAGGAAAGATGTGGACCTGCTGGAGTGAGTCCAGAGGAGCCCACAAAGATGCTTCAAGGGCTAGAGCACTTTTGCTATGGAGAGCGGCTAAGAGAGCCTGGAGAAGAAAAGGCTCTGGGCAGACCTGAGAGCCACTTCCAACACCTAACGGGAACTATAAGAAAGATGGGAACAGAAATTTTGATAAGGCCTGTTGTGATAGGACAAGGGACAATACTTTTAAACTGAAGGAGAGCAGATTCAGACTAGATATAAGAAATTGTATATGCTGAAGGCGATGAGGTATTTGCATAGGTTGCCCAGAGAGCTGGTGGATGCCCAGTCCCTGGGAACATTCAAGGCCAGGCTGGACGGGGCTCTTAGTAACCTGCTCTAGTGGAAGGTGTCCTCACTCATTACAGGGAGTTTGGACTACATGGCCTTTAAAGGTCCCTTCCAACTCAAACTACTCCATGATTTTGTAAACTACCACTATTGCTCTGGCCACAATATACTTATATATATACTCAAGGAAGTCCTTCACAACTTAAATTTTACTCTGAAACTCATGAATAGAGGAAAATATCCCTTTCAGAGGTATTGGTAGTCAGGTCCTGGACTGAAAACTTTACCTGAGGTTGTCTGACTGCAAAGCAGCAAAGTTTTGCAGAACTGAGAGACTGCCCAGAAACATTCTCTGCCAAGTTCTTCATGTTCTTCAAGCTGCTTCATGTGGCAGCACCCCTAGAAACTAGTTTTCTGGGTGTAGTAGATTCTAGTAGTTTTAGAACTATCATAGTTCTGAACTACTGCAACAGAACTTCAACAGTGTGCTCCCCACTGAAGCAGTGATGTTGTTACTACAGATAGTAATGCAAAGATATTAAAAAAAAATAGTCAGACACACTTGAAACCAGAAGGTCCAATAAGCGGGAAAAAAAATATATTACCATGTACATGAGACTGTTGAAAACTTTTTCCTGGTGCGAAGTGAAAATTTCCAGCTACCTGCAGGAGAGAGTAACCTTTCATTAAATGGTTTGAATCTATGTAAGTAAAGCAGTTGTACTGGTGTTTGAATTTTTAAGATTTTGTTTACACAAGACAGACACCAACCAACTCGTTTTCACAGGTGACAGTTGAAGCAGACATTATCCTAAGAGAGGTATGAATTTCCCATGTTCATTACAGGCAGTGATGCTGGAAGCCATAATTAAATACTGATGTGGGTAACACAGTACTAATCTGCTGCTCTATGCAGATTATTCAGTGCACATAAAAATGAGAAGGAGGAGGAATTAACTCCAAGTAGGGAACTGTCTGGTCCTTATTTTCATGGGTGTATACATTGGATCACTGTTGATTACTGTTATAAGAGCATGCAAAAATAAAGCACTTAACCTACCAAATCCCCCTCCCAAAACAACCCAACCCCCAAAAAATGTGCAAAAGACAAACTGGTAAAATTTCATCCTGGACTCTGAAAAGGATATGGATATTAGGTGCGAATCCTCCCTAACACTTACTAGCAATCATATACACTCTGCCCAGAAGATGTGAATGTTCCAAGCTCACATACTATACTATCTCTTTGCTGCCTGAGCAAACCTATGCCTTATGTTAACTGTAGGCCTGTTGAGAATGAAGATGGGCAAAATTCTAAGTGCCTAAAAAAAGGCCCCAGAAACTTCCCCAGTGACATTCATACTTGGAGTACTCCCACATCCAGCATTCCCCTTGGAATCTTCCTGCTCATATATTGTGAGAGAGGGTCCCATAACAGTTCAATACCTATGATGATGCTCAAATCACAATGTCTGGATTTGTGAGTACAAGGTCTACTTTCTAGAAATAAGGACTGTGGTCTCCAAATACACAAGGATTGAAAACAAAACAAAAAACAAACCAAAAACTGAAAAGCAGAATTTGAAGTTAAAAAATAATAGCCTGGGTCTGACTTCTTCTAGAAGGTACTTGGGTATGTAACCTGTGTGTTTGTGGGGGTAATGTACAAAATGACAGGTTACATCGTTACCTGGTGCATCTTGTGTATTTTCATACATTACTTCCAAAAACCACTTCTCTGAGCATTTTCAGCCTTGACAACCAACTTCATTAGCCTTGCTTCCACTCTTTTTCTAAAGAAGATAACATTTCACTCTCCCCAACACCTCTGCAGGCAAGCTGTCGGTTACTGCTATCTCCAGCATCCACTTGTGGCCTCTGATTTAAGACCAGAAGGGCAGGTGGAACAATTCAAGCGCAAAGAAGCTGCCTCTCCTCCTCCAGAAATCTCAGCAAAAAGACTCGGTACCCAGGTGGGAGGAAAAGGCAAACTTCTCCAGCTGCCATGACTTCCTACCAGCCCACAGAACACAAACCAGCATTAGCCTCTTTCCCACTGCCCTTCCTGACTGTCCTCCTGAACCCCATAACAAGCACAAAGATGTTGCTGATCCCAGAGGTCTATGACAGTCTTGTAAGCATCTAAAAGCTGGAAAAGGAGAGGAATGCCCCAACTCTGCCTTTTCACAGTCCTCACCATCATGCAGCAGGTTCACAGCAAAAGCTCTCTCTCACCTTGTTGACCTCTAGGAAACCATACACTTGGCAGCCCTCATTCTTCTGCTCTTGCATTTTCTGGCTAAACCCTTCCCTCTTGCACTGCTCTATGCTATCTGGGTTCTTGAAGGCCCAGCCTCGCCGCCTGTACGCTTCTCTGACATCGTCACAAGTATTACAACACCTGCAAAAAGCACAAGCACCATCTTACCATCTTTATCATTAAGAAGAGATGCTCCAGCTCAAGATTTGAATCCTTGACAGATTCTTCTTCAACAAAGCAACAACACAGACTTTGGGGACTGGACCTTGAAAAGTGGCCTAATGCTCCTAAAAGAGCATGAGCTTCTTGATGTACCTTTTGAAGTTTGGAAGTGAGGATGCAGGCTGTTTGAATGCAGGACTGGAGTCTGAAGAGGGCTCTGCCTGGCCATTTACACAGCCAAGGCAGCCCTTGGCAAAGAAATTTGCCACAAAAACAACATCAGCGTCCCACAGTTATGAGCAATTTGGAACTTCCTCATGTGAACAAAGCATCTGCCTGTTTCTATTGCTCCTTTCCTCTGTTTTTAGGCCAAGACATTGGGCTAAAGGGGGGCTTAACTGCAAACTTTCTTTGTACTTTTCTACCTGTGGATAATACCTTGGTTACCAGAAAAAAAAACCAGGTTTCTTCCTTAGTTTCGTGTTTTGCTGGACATGTTGAAGGAATTCCTGTTGTTGAAGGCAGCAGTTACGAAACTCTCAAGATGAAAACATCTCTGGGAAAGGACAGAACTTGACAGATGGGACAAACCAAGTTACCACTGAGCAAAAATAGCAAAGACTAATCCAGAACCTATATGGAATATCATGGATCCATTCTTACAGTAATTTCCTGTTAGGAGGAACGAGAAATACAAAGAGACGTGTGTTGTTTGTGTGAGCCATAGATGTCTGGTCTTTGCTCCTGTAAGGATGCAATGCCAGCAGTAGAAGTGAGAAGGCAAGGCCAGGGTGTAACCAGGTTTTACATCAGGATAGCTCACGCAACAGTGAAATCATTTAAACACCTCTGCTCTGGACACCAAACACACAGAGAAAATCTCTTGTCTGCTGAGATACACTTTTTGTACTGCTTAAACAGGCATGTAGACAATCCAAACAACCTACAGATGGACCTTTTCAACAATCCTGAGCGCAGCTTCCAAAGGCATAGGCAAACCACATCTCTTATTGCTGAACACATGCCTAAGAGCAGGATTTCATTGCACAGACCTTAACAGACATTTGGAAAAAAATATATGCATGTAACATACCTGGATTCAAGGGCTAAGAAGATAGGAAAAAGGTGTAAAGGTTACCGAATGTCCTCTGACTCTGCCCCATAACAGCTCTCGCAGCGATCTGCATCCAAAGAATTTGGATCAAACACTTTTTCTTCTTCTCTTCCCAGCTCTAAGATAAAAGAGGATTCCAAGTGGTATCTAGAAACTCTGTCTTATACTCTTGTTCTGCTCTATGCATAATGACTGTTCCACACACAATGTGCCGCTGCCCATCCTGCACCCAACACCCACCTGAAATGGTATGTATGTAGCCTGCTGAGGTGAAGTAAGACCAAGAAGGAGCATAGTATTTGTCCTCTCAAGAACAGCCTCCATGGAAAGAACTGGCTATCTGTAAGCCTTGCTGGAGCATCAGATATTACTTGCATAAAGGCTTTGCTAAAGTATGTCTTAAGTAGACCCAACCAGTACATTATGAGAGATACAGGACCTGCTTCACAACATGTAGAATAGTTTTTGTCCCCAGACAATAATTTGTAAAGTCACAACCTGTGCTAGCTGCTAAGTGACACAGTAGTAAGGACACTATCACCACATTCCTATGACAACCGGAGAAACCCTTGTGCCTGCCAATTGTTCAGTGCTTGGCTTAGTTTAGCCCTTCAATGTCAACAACAGAAATGTGAAATCTAAATTGATACAAAGCTAAAAATTTGGTCATGTTGATACGCAGAACTACATTATCTCCCAGAAAAGGGAATAGGTAACTCATATTTTGGAAAGGAAAAGTCAGAACAGTATTACTGTGTGATAGAAATGCTTTGTCAGAACCCTTTCTAGTTTGTATCAAAGAAAAATGATGAGTCGTAACATGTAAAAAATGTAGAGCAGAGGTTCATGTAGCCAAGGATCACTTATTACAGCTTGCAAACAATAAATCAACTCACATATATTTATCAGGTGTGCATTAACATATACAAAGTTAATGGAGTAAGGTGCAAGTTTAGGCTTACAGGTTAAGTCACTGAAGCCTTCCCTAGAGTAAGGCTTTTTCCTTGAACCACATAGTCCCATTTGTTCACCCACCGTGATTTAAAGATACAATGAAAGCCAAGTTTTGCAAGAACAGCTGCTTGATTTCTAATCCTGAAAGACCACCAAATGTGCATCTTCATTCCTCAAATGCATCCATGGGTCTTTGTCATGATTTCAGAGGGCCCAGGGCAAAGATTTCCTTGCAAAAGTACTGAGTGTAAGAGTAGTTTAATAGATCTGCATGCTACAAGGTTTTCTTCAAGACTTTGTGGCATTTGAACACTCTACAGCTGTCACTTGTCCCCACGACTCTCAAATCAGGCATACAGTGGAAAGACTAACAGAACATCCACCCAGGAGAGGCACAACAGAATCTTACCATGTCTCTCAGCCTCTGGAGTTACACGATTGCCAGCTTTATCCAAACGTTGTTTAAACAGATTGTGCTCTACATCCAGCTGCTGCTCTCCTGCTACATCCATTGCATCAATGCTCAAATCTGAAACCAGTGCCAAGGAAAGTGATCTATAAACATACATTTGTTATGGGCACACTGAGCCTCTTGAGTCCCTGCCAAGGATGAAAATTATCATCAGCATTCAGATGTCTTACTCACAAGCACAAGGCATATGTGGAAAAATAACATCTAGATTGATCTTCAGTTTATCTCCCCTTGATTTGTCAACATATAATTCTGGATGAACCTGGGAACAAAGGAAAAACAGAGTCTCATTTTGCTTGGAAGCAAATCAAAAAGCCCCTTTCCCTTGGTTCTGTGGTCCAGGACCTGATTTTTAAGACAGAAGAGATTTGCCAGACAGCTGAGCCACAGCCATGCACAGCCCAGTGCATATCATTTTCAATGCTGTTAAATAACTGGGGGATCTCTGAACCTGGGGAGGGAATGGGGGTTCAGCGCTTGCTTTCCCTTCTTGGTGAGGCATGGCATGTGGTGTGGCATGGGATGGCACGTGATATGGCGTGGCATGGCATGGCGTGGCATGGCACGGCACGTGGCATGGCATGGCAGTGGCATGGCATGGCTGCTCGCAGGCAGCGAGACGCTGCGCCGTCCCAGCGGGACGCCACAGGCATGGGAGGCCAGCCCGCTCCCAGCGCCGCGGCGACTGGCCAGGGCACAGAAAAATACCGCGAACCGCGCGTCTGTGGGAGGCGAAGTTGCTGCCTTGGCAGCCCAGCGGGGCGGCCCGGCGGGGGCAGAGGCGAGGGCCCACTAGCTGCCCTGAAGGGTTGCCCGCCACGAGTGGGAGGCAGTACCGGGGGGCTGGGCGCCATCGGCGGTACTTACCTCCTTAGTGAGGTAGTACTGCAACTCCGAGAAGAAAAGCAGCACCATGATGAGCCCGCTAACAGCCGTCACTGCCGGGGAGACGAGAACCACTGTCAGCCCCGCCGCAACATGCCCGCCGCCGCCCCAAGCCGCTGACGAACGCCGGCCCCCTAAGATCCCCCGACCACTTGCAGCCCGCCCCCCCCCCCCTGCTCACCCAGCGCTCCTCCGCACGNAGAGAGCCGCTCTCCAGAGCCGGGTCAGCTTCCCCGTCTTGTGTGCGGCCTCGCAGCTGGGCACTGACAGCCTTTGGAGAGCAGTCCAGCTGTTCCTTGGGCCAGCTGTGGCGGCAACAGTGCGGAAAGCAAAGCGTCTCGGCACAGTACCAGTGCTTTGAAAGAAAAAGTGGAGGAAAGGGGAAACGGAAGGAGAGAAAGAATCTAATTGTATGGAAAGTATGCTGGACTTTCATGGCGTAAAGTTGACTGCTACTAATTTGTTTCCCGGTCAGTTTAGCAGCTTATCTGTCAAGGCTTTCTTCAAAAGGACAGATGTGTCTTTGAAGATAGTAAGCCAAGTCTGCCTTTTTATATATCCAACACCAAAAAAAAATCACTGGCAGCACTGATAACTCATCACAGAAAAGCCACAGAAAATTGCAGTGAATATTTGTTTATTTTACAAGCAGGTTTAAGAAGGATGCACAAATACAAAAAGTCACAGAAAGTACTAAAACATCTGGAAGAAGCAGAATATATGAGATTAAGTGTACCTGGGAAATTCTTCCCCAAATTTCAGCACAGACAGCTTTTTCTTGAAAACTCAAGAGAAGTATGTTAAATCACAGTTCTCTTCTTCTGACCAAACAACTAGGGTGTTCTGTTTAAGATAAAAACAAGAATGATGTCACAGGCACCAGAGCACATCACAGCCAGGCCCGCTCTTTGTTATATCACAGAAACTGGAACACATCACAGCCCTTCTTCTTCTAATGTCAAAGGCACCAAAGTACATCATAGCTCTGCTCCTTGTGATATCACAGAANGTCTTGACCCGAAAATCTTCCAGGGTCTTAGGAAAAGCATCGAACCGCTTAAGCCGCCACAGCGACTCCATGACGCCGCGCGGCCCGGAACCGAACCCTTCTTCCGGCGCCAGCCTCGCCCCCGGGCCCGGGCCCGGGCCCGGGNGACTTTCATGGCGTAAAGTTGACTGCTACTAATTTGTTTCCCGGTCAGTTTAGCAGCTTATCTGTCAAGGCTTTCTTCAAAAGGACAGATGTGTCTTTGAAGATAGTAAGCCAAGTCTGCCTTTTTATATATCCAACACCAAAAAAAAATCACTGGCAGCACTGATAACTCATCACAGAAAAGCCACAGAAAATTGCAGTGAATATTTGTTTATTTTACAAGCAGGTTTAAGAAGGATGCACAAATACAAAAAGTCACAGAAAGTACTAAAACATCTGGAAGAAGCAGAATATATGAGATTAAGTGTACCTGGGAAATTCTTCCCCAAATTTCAGCACAGACAGCTTTTTCTTGAAAACTCAAGAGAAGTATGTTAAATCACAGTTCTCTTCTTCTGACCAAACAACTAGGGTGTTCTGTTTAAGATAAAAACAAGAATGATGTCACAGGCACCAGAGCACATCACAGCCAGGCCCGCTCTTTGTTATATCACAGAAACAAGAGCACATGACAACCACCTCTGCACCTTCTGATTTCATAGCCACCAGACCACATTGCAGCAAATCCCTTCCTTGCGATGCCACCGGAACCAGAGCACATGACAACCAGCCCTGTTCCTTGTGATATCATAGGCACCAGAGCACATCACAGACCTGTTCCTCATAATATCACCGGCCCAAGAGCACATCACAACTTGGCTTCTTGTGACATAACAGGAACCAGAACACATCACAACCCTTCTCCTTCTTATGGCACTGGCACCAGAGTACATCACAGCCCTGCTCCTTGTGATGTCACCAGAACCAAAGCATATCACAGTGACCTATGCTCCTTGTGGTGACACATGTGCCACAGAACAGGACACCTCTGCTTCTTGTGATGCTGCAGGCACCTGAGAACATCACAGCCACTCCTTGTGATGCCACAATAACAAGAGCACATCACAGCCAGCTCTGGCCCTTATGTTATCACAGAAACCAGAGCACATCACAGCCTTTCTCCTTGTGATGACACAGGAACCAGAGAACATGACAACTTTGCTCCTTGTGATCTCATAGGCACCAGAGCACATCACAGCCCTGCTCCTTGTGATGTCACAGGCATCAGAGAATGTGACAAATTTGCTACTTGTGCTTTCACAGGCATCAGAGCACATCACAGACTTGCCCAAAGTAATATCATACGCCAAAGAGCACATCGCAGCCAGCCCCACTCCTTGTGATGTTGCAGGCAGCAGAGCACATCACAGTGGTGCTCCATGTGATGTCACAGGCACCAGAGCACATCAAAACCAGCTCAGCTCCTTATGATGCCCCAAGCACCAGAGCACATCACTGTGCTGCTCCTTGTGATGTCAGAGGAACCAGTGCATGTTACAGACCCCTTCCTTATGTCACATACACCACAGCACATCACAGGCCCACTCCTTGTGATGTCAACTGAACCAGTGCACATTACAGACCCACCCCTTGTGATGTCACATGCACCAGAGCACATGACAGCCCTGCTCCTTGAGGTTTTCCCAGCCACCCGAACACAAACCAGCCCTGCTCCTAGTAATATCACAGACCCAAGAGCACATCTCAGCCCACCCCACATCTTGTGTTATCACAGGCACCAGAGCACATGACAGCCCTGCTCCTTGTGATGTACCAGACACTAGAGAATGTAACAACTTTGTTCCTTGTGATGTCACAGGCAATAGAGCACATCATAGCCCTTCTCCTTCTGATATCACAGGCACTGGAGCATGTGAAAACCAGCCCTGCACCTTGTGCTTTCCCAGGCACCAGAGCATATCACATCCTTCTGCCTTGTGATGTCATAGGAACACAACCACATCACAGCCCAGCTCTTTATGATGCGTCACAGGCACCAGAGCACATGAAAACCACCTCTACAACTTCTGATTTCAAAGCCACCAGAACCCACCACAGACTATCTCACCATTCCGAGGTGGGACTGGATGCAAATTATGGCTATTTTCCATAGAAAAAAACAACTTGTTCCCCCACTGTCATGGGGTCAGGTCAGGGGTGGCGTTTGGAGCTCCAAGGGCAGTCAGAGTCCTAGTTGCTAGCAGCTTTTGTCTTGGAGGTGTACGGCGATGTTTGCGATATTAGAATGCGACTACTCATGGTTCCTAGATGGGATTGGACGGGAATGATGGCCTTTTGCCATAGGAAAAAGAACTTGTTCCCCCAGTGTCCTGGGGTCAGGCCAGACGTGGTGTTTGGGGCTCAATAGGCAGTCAGAGTCCTTGTTGCTAGCAGCTTTTGTCTTGGAGATATCACACAATGTTTGCATTTTTTGGAGTGGGCACCCTACCGTCCCTAAATGGGACTGGATGCAAATAATGGCCATCTTCCATAGGAAAAAGAACTTATTCCCCCAGTGTCCTGGGGTACAGTCAGAGGTGGTGTTTGGAGCTCCAAGGGCAGTCAGAGTCCTAGTTGCTAGCAGCTTTTGTCTTGGAGATATCCTGCGATGTTTGTGATTTTTGGAGTCTGCACCCCACCATGCCTAAATGAGACTGGTTGCAAATAATGGATATTTTCCAGAGGAAAAAGGACTTGTTCCCTCAGTGTCCTGGGTCAAGTCACAGGTGATGTTTGGGGCTCCTTAGGCCGTTAGAGTCGTAGTCACTACCAGCTTTTGTATTGGAGAAATCCTGAGATGTTTGCAATTTTAGGATTCTGCACCCACTTTGATAAGATGGGACTGGACACGAAAAATGGCCATTTTCCACAGAAAAAATATGTTGTTCCTCCAATATCCTGGGGTCAGGTCAGACATGGCATTTGGGGCTCCAAGGGCAGTCAGAGTCCTAGTTGCTAGCAGCTTTTGTCTTGGAGAAATCTTTGGATGTTTGCAATATTGGGAGGTGCCACCCTACTTTTGTCAAGATAGGACTGTACACATATAATGGCAATTTTCCATAGGAAAAAGAACTTGTTCCCCTGTTGTCCTGGGGTCAGGTCAGAGGTGATGTTTGGAGCTCCAAGGGCAGCCAGAGTCCTAGTTGCTAGCAGCTTTTGTCTTGGAGATATTCTGCCATGTTTGCAATTTTAGGACGCGGCAGCCCACTTCTGTCAAGATTGGGCTGGACACAAATATTGGCCATTTTCCACAGGAAGAAGAACTTGTGTCCTGGGGTCAGGTCAGAGGGGACAATTTGGGGAGGTTCTGGGGAAATTTTTGAGGGTGCCGAAACCGATTTTGGGTTGATTTGGGGGTGACTTTAGGATGGTTTCTGGGGCAATTTTAAGGGGTTTTTAGTTGATATTTTGGATGATTTTGAGGTGATTTATAAGAGAATTTTGGAAGGTTTTTGGGCTGCAGGAGCCAATTTTGTGGTGATTTGGAGTGATTTTGAGGTGATTTTGTGGGTGTTTCTGGGATGATTTTGGAGAGATTTTGTGGTGATTTTTGAGGGGGGCCGAAGCTGATTTTTGGGTGATTTGGGGTTGATTTTAGGGAGTTTTGGGGTATGTTGGGGTTATTTCGGGCAATTTTGGGGGGGGTTTAGGGTGATTTTAGGTGGGTTTTGGGGGTGCCAAAGCTGATTTTGGGGTGATGTTTGGGGCAACTTGGGGATGGGTTTCAGGGAGATTTTGAGGGGTTTGGTGGTGATTTTGCAGAATATGTTGGTTAGGATTTTGGCATTCTGAAGCTGATTTTGGGTTGATTTTGGGGGGTTTTGGGGTGATTTTGATGTGATTTTTGAGGCAATTTTGGGGGTTTTTGAGGTGAATTTTGGGGTGATTTTTGGGATGATTTGGGGGCTGGTTTTGGGGTTTTTTTGCTGGTAATTTTGGGGTTCTGAGGTGAATTTTGGGGTGATTTTTGGGATGATTTGGGGGCTGGTTTTGGGGTTTTTTTGCTGGTAATTTTGGGGTTCTGACGCCAATTTTGGTGGGATTTAGTTTGAATTTGTGGTGATTTTGCGTGATTTTTGGGGCAGTTTTGGGGATTTTTGAGGCTGCCAAAGCCAGTTCTGGGGTGATTTTTGGGGCGACTGTGGGGTTGTTTTGGGATGATTCTGAGGGGGTTTTGGGTGACTTTTGGGGTGAATTTGGGGTGATTTTTAAGGTGTTGGGGGTTGGTTTGTGGAAGCTGATTTTGGTGTGATTTTGGTGTGATTTTGGAGTGATTTTTGGGCGTGCTGAAGCCGATTTTCATGTGGTTTTGGGTTCATTTTGGGGTTTTTTCGGGTGATTTTGAGGTGATCTTCTCCAGCAGAATGATAGAGCAACAGGTTGCAAAAGGTGTAGAAAGAAGCTGCAGAGCACAGGGCTGCTGTGCGCAGTATGTAGGCTACATGTGGAGTGTGGCTTCTGCATTCACATTGGCAGTTGGGAGGAGGCATTTCAGTGAGTGCTACTTGTGCTGCTAGCTGTTCTTCTTCCAGCCCTTTGTGAAACCAATTGCGCTTACTTACACACTGGGACCCAGATAACACAATGATAGATGGCGTGGAGAAGGGTAGGACTAGAGTGCACCAGTGAGTGCCAGAGCTGATTTTGAAATTGGCTGAAAAAAGAATTGTCCCTTGAATATGGTGGAAATACAAGTTCCAGAGGCTTGTTGTCTAGGCACAGTTCTCTATGCAAGATGTAGTCGAGAAGCTTTCCTTTTAGATTCAGACAAGAAAGGCATCATGATGTGATATGTAGTATTTAGAAGTAAAGATCATGGCCCAGGGGTGTTTCAGCAGAAGCAGTGCTTACGAGTGCTTCTCTGCCAGCACAGTGTTCTGTGCATGAAGTAGATGATGATTTGCTTCCAGGAGAATGAAAATGCGTCATGTTGCAAAGGGAAAAGAAGAAAGCCGCAGAGCAGTGGGCTGCGCAGCCTACTGGGTACAAGACGTGTGACTACCACTGGCCTGCCAGCTGGATTCACAGTGGCAGTCATAAGGAGGCAGTTCAACAGAAGCTACTTGTGCTGCTGCCCTTTTCTTTTCCTGCCCTCTGTGGAAAAAACTGCGCTAACCTTGTAGACTCTGAGATCCAAACAACCCAATGGTAGATGCAGTGGAAGAAAGATAACGTGCACAAGTGCATTTGATGTGGTTAATATGAGGCAAGGGCCACGTAAGCTCTGCACTGGCTTTTACTTCTATAGACTGTATCTATAGGCACAGCCTCTGGACATTTGCTACGAGGATGTAACAGTGAAAAAACTGACAGCGGGTCTATCTAGAAAAGAAGATAAAGACCCACAGTTCATTGTGTGCAACTTAAATGCTGCTAAGAGGAGGAGGTACATTAAGAACATCTTCTGTCCTGGCACTTCCATCTGTGTGACCTCTCACTGCATGGATTCGAAAACAGGGATAGTGATTTAACTACGGATATTGGGTTTCACAGGGAAGAGAATAGGGTAGAAAATGCCTTCAGT
Source organism: Nicator chloris (assembly GCA_013400495.1). Taxonomy (NCBI): domain Eukaryota; kingdom Metazoa; phylum Chordata; class Aves; order Passeriformes; family Pycnonotidae; genus Nicator; species Nicator chloris. The sequence continues at coordinate 79,590 of WAAE01007650.1, forward strand.
TGTGGCTCATTTCTCAGTCTGAACTGCAGTTGGAAATGCTTCACTGTAAAGATAGACTCTGCCACTCTGAGAAAATGTGCTGATGCTATATATATAGTTGCGAAGGAAAAGTGCGAATCACTAGTGTGTTTTCTCTAGCTTAGAGCCTGCAAAGGGCCTATGAAATCCAGCTCTGGCTTTGCGCTGTACAACCATTTTCTTTGTAAGCAGCTGCTGG
>WAAE01007653.1:0-35527 GCA_013400495.1 Nicator chloris
TTGCAAAAGATTCTGCAAGGCTACCTTCACTCAGTAACGCCAGGTCCGTTACAAGGAAAGATAAGACCTGAAATTAGGTAAGTCTACAGCAAACTGATTGCAAGTCAAGCATAAACAGAGGTTGATTGCACAAAACTACTGTGAATTATTCCTGCTGAATAACCTGGCATGCAGTATCAGGAGTGGGAAGCTATGCAGACAAATAGACCCTACAGTCTACTCTGCAGCTGTCTCCTGAACTCAGTTATCCTGTCGACACTCCCACTCTGCTTCCTGAACCTGCACCCATGCACCTCACTATGATCTAATTGGCAGGGGTCAGTCCTCAAGCCCCTTCCAACCAAACTGCTTCTTACAATAGGCTCCCTTTACCAGCCCACATTTCTTGCAGTAACTACCTATTGCAACAAGTTCAAAGTATCCTGTGGACCAAACCCAACTCCAAAATTTGTTAGTGGTTTCCAATGACTAAAATAATCTTCATTTCCAAATTTATACACATAGTCCATCTTTTTGACAATTTTCTTGTGAAAGAATATACTCTTTCACACCTCTAGTTGGCATACAAGACTAAAATTGCATTTTACACTATCTTTATAGGATAATGATTATTCAAGTGTGACTGAAAGGATTTCAAGGTCATTTGTACTACTTCGTATTCACAGTCAATGCTGATGTCTCCTGTTATGATGAGAGAATGTGTGCGTGACACAGCTACAGTTCCACAGATTAACTTACTTTTGCTTTGCTTTGGAAGGACTTGTTACATAATCTATTTCAACAATATGCAAAACTATACCAAAGAAACGAACAATAGAAACACTTTACTTCTGTTACTTCTACCAACAAGCCTAATACTTGCAGAAATGAAGAGAAATATTTACAAAAATGTCTCCAGTGTCTTGCTAATTTAGTTCATTGTGACAAAGCCCAACTATTTGTGGCCCTCACACAAAACAGACCCACACATACCACATCACCACACACACACACAGATAGAATAAGCCACCTGCAACAGAATAGCCACCTCTCCCTGTACTACTTACTACAAATTTTAGCTTGGAGCCTATTGCCTAGTTTCTACCTTAGCAGATTTTCAGTACCGTTCTGATGAAAAATGGGGGAAAAACCCATCACAAAAACCACCCCAACAACAAATTCAAAAAACCCACTACACACAACCTGCAACACTTTCCCAAGCTACTGCTGTCATTATAAATCAAGAATACTTTTTAAACATAATCTTCATTGTAGGACAGAGCTAAATTAAACATCTTCCAAAAACACATACACTAAAAATGCATATAGACATGCACAAACCAAATAGTGATGAATTGTGCATATGGTAATAAGCATATAAACGTTTGCATATGTATATATGCACACACACTTTCCCTAACATATACCAACAATGCAGGCCAAGCACTACTGTCATACATGATCTACTCCTAAGAGCTTCATGATCATCAAGAGCTCACATGTCGTCAATAACGAGTTCATTTCTTTCACTAAAAAAAAAAAATCATTTATTACCTGTAGATAGAGGTAGATATATGCTGTACTGGACATATACCAGATACAAAAGTCAAAATATTTGCATCAAAAAAAAAATCAAAACTGGGTATAAAATTCTATTCACACAACTTCAAACTGTACTTATCAGTTTGCACAGCAAGAAGAAGAACAAGCTTCCTATAAACAATGTAGAAAACGCATTATTTAGTGGTTTGTACAAGAAATAATGTTGAGAGCTTACTAGATATTTTTCACACTTTAATATCAAGGAAACATACTCAAATTTCACTTTCCTACATCTATTTCAGTGTGAGTTTCATACAGTTCAATAGCAAAAAAAAAAAAACCTAGTTTGTTTAAATTGTATTGACTAAGTTTACCGCAGGCAGGGTGACTGCAATCCTAGTAAGAGTAGAAATTTTCTTCCAAAATCATTTCACTTTAATCCACACCTCTGATTTACTGGTAGAGTATTCCCAGCTAATTAAACAGCAATAGTGAAATGGACAGGTTTAAACTGAACTGTCCTTCCTCTGATTTTGCAACCTTACGTAACAAAGATTTCTACCATCACAACACTCTTAAGCTGTGAGTTTTCACGTCAGTCACAATCACAAAGGTCATAACATCTGTTAGATCAAAGGGCTAAAAAGCAATATTTGATTACCATTTTCAATTTTATGTAAATATGTTTTAACACCTCTCTTTATTCACAGTTGCATTTTATAAGAATGTCCTATAACTCACTGAAATGCTCAGTCTCATGCAGTTATTACAGTTCCCATAATTGTACTTTCCCAGCATAATTCTCCCAGTAAGACACAGCATAGGAAAAAACTTGGGGTTACCTACATATACTGTATTATATTGAAGAAGCCTAATGACAATGACCAGGCAGAAGAGCATCAATTCAAGAACTGCAAACAATTTGTACTTCTTTCTGTAAGTTTTCTGGAGATTTCTTCCAGAATAGTCTAACTAAAAGACATTTTCTTTATTCATTACTTTGCCCTCAATGCCTAATCAGCAAGCTCTCCAAACGCAGTGTACTAATTCTGCTTCGGATTTTCACTTGGGATACAAAGCCATTTGATTCTGTGATACCCTCTCAGCACTTGCATTGACTATTCAGCAGCTAAAATCCAGTAAACAAAGGGAACAGTCAAGTTATCTGACAATACATTTGTTTTCCCATTGACTTGTTGTCAGCATTCACAGATGAGACACAACACTACTGTCTCAGCCTGTGAACATGAAGAAGGCTCACTGAGTAGACAAGCAGTAATACTTAGATGCCTCATCGTTTTTCACTCCTATTTATTTCCAAGCTGGAAAATCACGCTTATATACCAAGCTGTTCCATTATCAGGCATTAACAATAAACACAGCTAATTATACCTTGGGGTTACCTACATATTAGTAGGATGTATGCAAATCACTTATTAAAAGCAGGAGTACTACAAACTTTCAATTTTAGTCTCTCTTTTGTAAGATAATTTTCAGTGTTGAAAGGATTAGATCCTAACCAAACCACATGGCAGGACAGTACATCAAACAGGAAAATTCTATAGTTTAAGAATAATTTAGATGTAATTCACAGGTCTTAAGAGAAATACTCACCAAGATCTGTATTTGGGCCAGCAAGTAGTTGCTTAAATTTGTCTAATCGAGACGCTTCTCTCTCAGTTAATGCAGGAGTAACTGAGGTGTTGTAGTCTGCCATCCCACTTGTCAAGGGAGGTAAGGAAGTTTGTGGAAGTGACTGCGACCTCTGCATGGAAGAATTTTCACTAGCATTATCTGAAGGGAAAAAGTAGTATAGCAGTTAGCCTCAGCTAGTGAGAAGGCTGCTAATCAGTTGAATTTAATTTGTAAATTTAAAATAGATTTCTGTTTTTGAAAAGTGCAAACTCAAGTATAGCAGAAGTTTGGACTTCAAATTACTTGGATTTAGCAGAAGGAGCATTTCTCTTTGAAGCAGTATTACACAATTCAAATACATCAATTAGAGATCATATTAGTAGCAAGGCTCATGGATTTCTAAAATCTGTGTTACTAAAAGCTGTTTTCATTCTCCTTAACATTCTTAAAAAAAAAAAAGAAAAACAAACAAAAAACCAACCACTGAGAAATCTTGCAATTATTGCAATTTAAAGCTTATACAAAATCACGGAATAGATCACACGAGGCTGAATCTCCCAGTATACCTGCATGATTTTCTCCAGCTTTTCAATATATTTTAATTATATTTATATTTTAATTGTAATTTTTCACAATAGTATTATTACTATTAATTGTATAGTTCTTGGTGCATTTAGCCTTAAAATAAATTCAATAGTGGAACTTCCTTCCAAAAGTGGAGATTTTTTTAAGGCTGAAAACTAAAAAAGTTTAATTATTCTTCCCTCACACACATGCACTACAATCTAGTAAGGCATGGAGTCTTCCTCTCAAATAAATCACCACTGATAAACAGTATTTTCCTGCAATAGTAATAAAGGGTTGGGAAGGATCCAATGTCTTACAGGGGCAGATATGGTAGCTCTCATCCTTTAATTTCCAACATCTTTTTCGCTTTTCAACATACCTAATGAACTCGAAGTATGACCTTCACTGACTGATTTAACAAGCCTATTATCACCACATGCAACTGAAGTCAGCTGTGCAAATTCCTCTTGTTTTTCCTCCTGTAGATGTTCTTCCTGAAATTTATGCTGTTCTTGTAGCTTGCTGTGATTCTGAATCACTTTGTGAGCTGTTTCCATGACCACTTCTGTATTCAAGTTTTCAGCAGCTATTGCTAAGAGTTCATCATCATCATCTCCAAGATCCCAAGCATCACTTGTGTTACTTTCAAATTCTTGGAAGGTGCTGACTTTCTTCAATTTCACTGGTGTTGTAGGCAGCTTTGAACCTGGTTTTACCAAGCTGTTCAAAAACAAATAAACAATATTAAGAAAACTAGTACGGAAGCAAAATACTCTGGGTAGGACCAAACCCCAAAAGTTCATAGTTGACACTATACAGGCAGCAAATATTTAGCTCTCTCCACTCATGGTAATATACAGATGAAGAAATCTGAGAACAAGGCCTGTAAAAACTGACATTTTGTTGCTTTGAATAGAAGCTGAACAAATCTTTCCTTCCCTTTTCTTAAGAAAACAAAAAAAAAAAGCCAAACAAAAAAAAAGACTAACCCCGAAGTCACATGAAAGGATTACTACTAGAATAGTTCATAAAACACCCATGCACATTGCACTGCTCTTGCTTCATCCATTTCTGTAGATTTCAGTCCTTTCAATGCAATTGCTGCATAACAGCACAGAAGCTGCAATCAAGTCATGGTCTACTCCTAAGTTATCATAAGCAATCACACAACACAATCACAGTCATAAACAAACCAAGTCTCACCTTAAAACTCATTAAATCTATCATTCCTCCCCATCCAGGCATGCCAGCATGGATTTCTTTCAGAACCTTGCTCTTCTCAGAGAAAAGATATTTCTTCCAGTTACTAGTCTAAGTGGACCCTGATCAGCTCCCAAACTTTGGCCCCTCTATCATCACGCAGTATGAGATATGAACCAAGTATGCCTCTCTAGCCTGGCACCTGTTCTCACTTACAGTAATGCAGAGCAATCACACCTTCCTTCAGAAGCGAGGTGAAGAAGGTATAAAGTTGAGAGGGTTTCTTAGTCTGTTCCCAAAAAATAAAGAAGTTACTGCCAATAATTTAATTGTGCTTTCACAGAATGGGTAAGATGGGAAGGGATCACAGATGGTCATCTGGCCCAAACTCCCTGCTCAAGCAGGGTCACCTTGCACAGAATTCCATCAAGATGGTTCTGGAGTTCGTTTCTGACCTCCCTGTCTCTCCACCTGGGCTAGTTTCTTTTTTCTGTTAAGACAAGGCAGGCAGAACTGCAAATCAGAAAAAGTTCTTACCCAGTTCTCATATAATATCAATAATATAATATAACATTTCTGTTATGTCTTACAGGGAGTATCTTCCTTAACAGGTGCTACAACAGTTACACTTTCATCTGACTTGTCTTCACTGTCTAAAACAGCAAGGTCTTTCTCTAGTTCTGTCACTTCAAGCAATAAACTTCCAGTTTTTGTTACCAGCTCTCTACACCTCTGTATTTTGAACCAATTAATCTCATTTATTTTGATTCCACCCTTAGGATCACACATTTCAACTGCATCCAACTCTGTATCATCTGAAAATTAACTGGAATGTTTACTTCTTGTAGTATCTGAAACCAGCCCTTGAAAAATCTAATAGAAGCATGTAGTCCTTCCAACCAAATATTTGTCTTTGTCACACTATTTTTTTACTTTACCACAACTTCCCATGTATAAGGCATTAAAAATAAATAATAACAGTTATTCCTGTTATTATTTATAATGGCAATCTATGTTACTTAAGATCTGAAAGAGCTGATTTGCTCCTGCAAATATGGTAACCATCAGGAAGTCACAAAGGAGAAGTCAGAATAGAGAAGTCAAAACTATGACAAAAATTGAAAAAGGAAGATTAACAATAAACTTAATAGCCAACAGAAGAAAAAAAAAGACAAGACAGAGGAGACACAAAATACTTGGAATATTTAAATATTACGTTAACTTACGTTCCATGCAATAATGGATCAAAAGGTGGATGCTGAGCTCCATACACATGTTGAATACTAAAGGAAAAGAAAGAGAGTTATTAAAAAAAAATAATAAATATTTGGAAAGTTTCAATGTATTAAATAGTCAATAATAAACAGAACTGTCTGACAGTTCTCTGTTTCAAAAACTAAAAATAATGAAGCTGCGATTGATGTGCATACTAAGAAGTAATTTAATAAAAATCACAGATTTGCTGAAAGAACTCTTTGTGAGACCTAAGCTACGGCTATTTTAGGCTATTTTATTTTTCTAACCAGGAATTAAGAAATCAGCTAGATTCTGCAGTAAGAGTCTACAAAAATTCTCTTCTCAGATTTATCATTTCTTCATCTCTTGCAAAAACGTAAAAATTCTAAAAGAAATATCTATAAAGATTTAATTTTCTATGTACTCTTGTCACCCAAAATCCAACCAGACAATTCTTAACCATTACTAAAGCACAAGGATGACAAAGCTACAGAGAAACACAGAAGGTGATAGGTTAGATAATAAAAGCCATAAGAGTATTAAAAGAATGCTTTGAAACAAGCTTTCAAAGACAGATTTATTCACTAGCCTCTAACATGACAGAATAACATGTTATTGTGTGAAAGCCAAAACTCTCTACAAACTAAAAGTTCATTACCTCCCAGTTACTGGGTATAAAACTATTTTGTAAGTAAAAAAGATGCCACAGAAGACACATCAAGACTTACATGTGGCCTCATAACAGAAATTTTAACTACAGAAGTCTCTAATTGTAAGAGAACTAAATCATATGCAACATTAACATCTACCCAAACCTGTAATAAAAATCACATAGAACAAACATGCCCTCCTGACACACCAAAAACAATCTCCAGACCATAAGGATAAGTAAGTCCAAACTTAGTAAACCTGATGTAGAGCCAAGCCAAAAAGACTGCAGTAAAAACAGATTTTAAGAGAGGCTTAGACTCTCACAACAGGTGCAACATTAACACCAGTGAAATTAGCCCTAGTGGTAACTGAAAATGGTGGTTTATCAAAAGTCTTACTGATTTTTATGTGATTCCATGGAAATAAATTCCCCATCAGCCCTTCCACACAACCCTACACCATCCTCTCCACAGGCACGTTTCCTGCTCTACGCTCACGGGAGGGTTGGGTGTGACAGTCCATTTCCATACACACACAACGTGCCTTTTCCTTACACCACTCTGTGAATAGCTGCAATGGATCAAATAGAAAGCAACAACAATCCTCCCCATGGCATGAAAAAATAAATAAAAATCAAAAGCACATTCTCCACAGTGTCCTAGTTTTTCCACAAGCTTGCAGTTGCCTGCAAATTAACTGCAGCTATATACAGACCCTGTGCAAGACAGGAAGTGTTTTACCCTCAAGAGATTCACCAAGGTTACAAAGAAAACATTAGAAGAAGGACAACAGTTGGACTGAAAAAGTTAGTTTGTAACAAAAGAAACAAAACCACTCCCAGTTAGTGCTTATGGATAACTGAAAATATAAGAAGGTAAATGATGAGCAGGCCTACACTGCTGAATTCACGTAAAGGGTATAAAATACAGAGTTACTGTTCTTTGAGAACCACAAGTACACATCATTCTTACAAAAGAATATAGAAAACTGTACTGTGAGAACAGTTTAGAGATGAGACCAGAGAATGTTATCGCTAAATAATAATCTGAACATGTATTTCCAGCCTGATGTAACAGCTAAAAAAGTTAACATGACTTTGGGAATCTATTCCCTGGAAAATCTTGATTGGGAGAATGTGCTTGTAGCTCTTTGCACTAATACAACAACTGGTATGCTGTTCACACTTCAGGAAGAAAGTTGAGAAATTTACAATATTTTGAAATATCTAGTAGAAATTAAAACATGTCTCTACGCCTAGAAAATGCCGTTTCCTGCGAGGTATTTCAACAATATCATAAGTGGTATCAAGTTTCAAAACATCCTAACTTCGCACTGCTGAGAGCTACAAACACATTCTCCCACTCAAAATTTCCCAGCGAATACATTCCCAAGATCACGTTAACTCCTTTAACCATGATGTCAGGCTGGGAATGCACATTCAGATAGTAATTTAACAACCTTTCTAATACAAGTTATAACCAATGCTAACTGACCACCAGCGATCTCCACTAGAAAACTGGAGGTGCCCAGCACTGGAAGGCTCCGAGCACTAAGCTAATAAGAGTCCGAGCAGTGACCGACCGGACACGGTCCCTGCAGCGGACACTCACAGGACCCGCGAGGTCCCGTTGGGCTGGGCGGCCGAGGGGGCAGGAACGCGATGTTGGGGTCACAGCGAAGCCGGACGGGCACAGACGCCCCCACTGGCCCGGCACCGTGCAAGGGCCCGCGACACCGACCTTCCGCGGCTCGTCTCACCTGCCCGGCACCTTCGCGCCGCTCCGCTTCCAGAACTGCTTCCTACCCCCGTCGCTCGCCATGGCGGCGTCACCTCATCCCCCTCCGCGCTCGCAGCCCCGACCCGCTCACTCAGGCTTCACTCCACGCCATTCTTTTCCACAGAATCACCACTGAGCGCCGCCATCTTGGGACAGGAAAACAACGCCGCGCCTTATTCGCCCCCGAAGCGGGCCGGAAGCTTGAACCAACCAGAAGTGCGATTGCTGCCGAGTGGGTCCGGTCGGACCAATCGCAGCGAGGGGACGCTGGGGGCGGGCGGGTCGGCCGCGGGAGTGCCCGCTGTGGTGGCGGCCCCGCCCCGGCCCGTCACGGAGGCTTCCGCGGATGTTCCGCGCGTAACGCGTTTCTGTAACTCCGGGATTACTTCGCGGCTCTTCGAGTGTGACGTTTTCTGACTTTAATTCTTTTTGATTGAACCATACAGAGCAATTCCTCAGAGTACTCCTTAAAAGTCCAAAACTCGCATTGTAAATGGATGGAGACGTTAATTGAAGATCTGCGGCCATCGGTCTTTAACAAAATCCATCGCATTTTTTCTACTTTATCTTTTTACAATTATTTCCAATTACCAGCAAGTGAGGATGGGGAGAGGGAGGGAGCGGGGGAACTTTAAGCTGCCTTTGTTTGAAAATTCTCCAGTCATTGCACCCACTTCATTTATGGCTTTGAGATGATACAAGACTGAGGGGTTTTATTTTTATCTGTAGATTCCCAGCAATTCTGATCCAAGGATACATCACTTCTGCCCAGGAAAGAAGTATGATTGTATGTTATTCTTTGGAGTGTGGCTCCTGAGAAAACAGTGCTGAGTTACAGGATTTTTTGCTGTATCTCAATGCAATTTAGCATATAATTTAATATGTCAACGATTGTTCAGGGAACATCTTGCCATAATTAAGCCAAAAAACTGCCACTGATCTGCAGTGCAACGTTTGTTCTTTAGTATGTATTTCATGCGTAAGTTCTTTCTTAAGAATTGAAAAAAAAAATTCTTTCTGCTTCGGGATTTATTTTAGCAGTTGCCTTCTAAGAACTGACAAAAATGAAGTGTTTCACAGATCTTGCTAGATCACCATCCACAGGTGAATGTTGTCATTTCAATGCCTTTTATAGATATATATGATGTAGGAAGTATCACCTTCTCCAGTTGTGTCCTTTAAGTAGGATTCATCTTACAGATTCTGGACCTTGAGTATCATTAGCATTAATGGAATACACAAGAAAAATAAATGTAATATGATGTATGTTAGCTAAAGTGAAATGAAACCTGTAAAGTTTAGAACTTTGCTTGGTCATAGCTAGATAATTTATGCTTGTTGCTGCTAGAATACAAAAATGAGATATTTCACTTGTGACAGTCAAAAAAGTGATAAATCCATAAAACATCCTTTCCACCATTAGCATTAATATGGATGTTAAAACTGTGTTTCAGTTATTTTTAGTTTTACATTGTTTATCAAAGGGAAACAGATTCAGCCTAGATGGCCCAGGCCATCTGTCATCCTTCTGACAGTTAACCTGAATCCTGAAGTGACACCATTTAATTTTTGTGTCAGTTCTGGTTCATTTTAGCAGTGGAGGTTTTGCTGAGTTACATAATCAAGTCAGTACAAGGTTAACTGTATTATTAATGTTTCATTAGACTAAGTATATGTTACCTTGTGCCTAAGTTTGTCATGTGGTTCAGAATTTTATACTGGAAGCAACTGGTTGTTGGATGGATTGTGCCATGAATAAATCTGACTTACAAATGGGGCTGCATTTGTATCGAGAACTTCAAGTACCCTCCTCTGCTACTGTGAGGGGCTGCTGCCAGTTTTAGACCTGTGGACAGAAGTCCTACAGAGCTGGCTGCTGTTGACTTTCAAGAAGGCAAGGAAACTGTTTTTATTCCCTTCCCATTCATTTTTATATTTTATCCCCATATCCTGAGTTTTGTTTTATCCCTGACACAAACCTGTGTTGCCAAGGTTCTGGAGATGCAAGGGATTTGGAAAGAGGAACCTTTCAAGACCTGATCAGGTAAGTTAGGTGCAATTCTTCATGCCCACCACTCAAGTTGATCTGGCCACAAAGAGTTGTCCTTGAAGAGAACGTATCACATGGTACTAATTGAGTATCACAGGAAGGTAAGTTCACAGCTATGGAAGGAGCCTTTGGTCTGAGCATGTATTTTAGCAGTGTTACTGCTTAACTTTACAGAAATGTAGCATGGACAGCTGAGGGTGTACACAGGTTCCACTGCCAGTCTCTTTACGTCTGAGGAGAGCTGCCAGTGTGCAGGTGCTGGCATTCAAGGAGTGCAACAACACTGCAGTCACCGCTGGGACTCACCTACTGCAGCAGGTGAGCACAGTCCTCAAGGGCAACCAAACATCCAAACCAGCTATTTCACATCTGCACAGCTGTATTAAACAGGCTTTGCCTCATGGGGACTGCAGTAATATTTCAGGTACCGTTGCTATGGGAATTTCTGTTATTTCAGAATAATAAAGAATATTAAAATATCTACTGTAGTATTTGTTTTGTTTCATGAGAAGTTGTATGCAAGAACTTAGAGTTAGGAAGTGGTCTGTTGCCAGTATGGTCAAATAATGTATTGAGCTACAGTGTGTTTTGTAGATTTCTTTCTTTTTCCTTTTCTCCCTTTTTTTTCCCTTTTGAAATTTTCTTTCTTTTTTTTCCGCTTTGTGTTCCTTTTAACTTGAGCATTTTTCAGAATCAGGTAACTGCATACATTTGGTGATTGATACTGAAGGGTGCTCAGGAAGTTTCTGTATGTTCTAGAATGTACACATGTAGCCATGCTCTTGGCTGACCAAAATTAGGAGTGCTGTAGCTTGCACGAGCAATGTTTTGAACAAAATAAGAACTGAGGTGTTTATTTAGTGTAATAGCTGGTGAGCTGTGCATCCAGGTGGACATTGAGTTTGGGTTTATCTCATGTGTTCTGGAAAGCTTCTGTCCTGGTGTGGTTGCACAGGTAGATTTCTCTGCAGAGGTGCAGTGACTTGGGAGAAGTTTTTCTGACGACAGATGTGAGGGTATAGATTGGTGCTGAACATAGCTGAGCTGACAGCAGCACTCCCCTGCTAACTTAGCTGCACTCACACCAGGAGGATTTGCAGATAAAGTTGCATAAGCTGGGGAGTGCTTTTCATGCTGATCCTTACACTGCTGTGTCAGCAACACGCTGCAACTCTGAGGTGTGGCTTAAACTCACTCTACAGGCTGACAAGGCCATGTGTCTCTACATGCATCTTTTCTATTTGCTTTAGTCAGTAAGGAAAAAAATTAAAGTGAGTTCAAATGAGACACTTCCATGCCGAAGCATTATTTTATGCACATTTTTACTGCTCTAACAAACTAGTGGAAGTTTTTCTGAAGCACACAAGGCTTTCTGTGGTTGCTGGTCACTCTTTTGTCTGGTCCGTGGGCATGGCTTTCTACCAAGCCATTCTCTACATGTTTTTTATTGTGAATATAATGAAAAAAACAGTTCTTGAAAGTAAAATTGAGCAAATGGAGCGAAGTTATCAAGCAAAATCAGAAGTCAGGTAGAATCAGAGGGAGGCAGACAGCAGTTATTGGTAGGAAACAGTGCCAGAGTGTACAGTACTTGGACAAAAAGATAGGAGGCAAGGTAAGATAAAAGCAATAAGCAATCATGTAGAACCAAGGAAGAAAGAAAACAGGGATATTAAAGAAGAGGGATAAGCAATAGCTACATTCAAAGAGGTTAGACATGGTCCAGCAAATCACAGTCACAAGAGCTCTATCAGGGCAGTGCAATTTTTTTCCAGAAAATCAGAGAGCAAAGAGAGAGAAGGAATCAACGTGAGAGAGTAATGGCCAGGAGGAGTCATGATTGAAGACATGCCATCACTGTAGCATTTTGTAACTTTTTCTCTATAAGTGGCCTTTCCTATTACACATGAATTGAAAAATATTTTGAAAATAATAGCAAATTTGTGAAAATACATTTACATTGGTAATGCACGTGTATGGAATCACACACACACTATTCAATATCAGTGAAAGAAGGCTGTGAGACAGAAAAATAAATAAATAAATTAAAAAGTGCTGGTTTGGGGTAAATGTCTTTGTCTTGTTTCTCCATCTAGAAGAGTGATTGATTGAGTGGGTGGTTTTCAAAAGTTGCCATTCACTAAAATAATAGTGGCAATGCTCATGTTGACATTTCATGCATTTTAGGTGAAGGTTTTTTGCTTTATTTTTGTCTATGTCCACACATCAACTGACACAGCCTGCTGGGTGTAGCCTGGCGCTGCACTCTGTCCAAGGACTCCAGCTCACCAGCAGCCCAGTGGATGGAAATGCTCTTTTCTGAGGTCTCATGCATGATGCAGTTAAGGCTTAAATGACTCAGAGAAGGAAGGATGCTGTGTAAGTGGAAGTACTGGGTAGAAGACAGAGAAGTTGGCAAAAACGACAGGTCCTCTTTCCAATGTATTCTAGTTCCTTGAAATTCCACCTAATTGTGCCTCCTCTACATACAGCAAGTGTTTAAACATAGCATTACAGTATGACAGAACTTCAAGCCCAGAGTTATAAATCAATGTACATTTGTCTCTGAGCCACAACAATTCTCTTATGTTCATTGTTGAGAGAAACTTATTTCCTTTAAATCATGTAGTTCATATCAGTTTCTGAATTTCACATTCAACTTACTATCAGAACAAGGTGAAAAAATCACTGGAGCATTAGTTTATGTTTCTTGAAGTTAAAAGGTCTCAAGATATTGGGAGAGCTTTAGAGATGCCAGGAGACCTGCTTAGTACAGTGATTTGATGAGGAGATAGGCAATACCATTTCTCTAAGATCAGTAAGAGTAGGCAGCTCATTAGAACAGATACAGAAACTCTTTTTTTTTATTTTTTTATGTTTTTTAATGGCAGCTCATAACAAATAGCAAAGCTATTGCTTTAGGCTAAAAACTGGGCATGCCCGAGGACAATGTAAAAGATGTGTCTCTGGAGCTTTTCTGAATCTACAAATTGGTTTGTTTTTTTTCCTTATGAATCATCTGTAATGTACTTGAGTGCAAAACTAGATTTGGGTGTGTAATATGAGAGGGAGCAGGGCTCTTGGATCCTTAGGTTTCTGTTTTAAACAGCCATACTCATCTTACTATGGGCCTCACTTTTCTTTCTTCTTTTCACAATTTGTATTATTGAAATTTTTTAGAGAAAGCACCTGAAACAAAGTGTCTTGTAATTCTAAGAAGGAATTCAACAGCAAGCTTAGGTGCTTTGGTTTAACCACTATGTATTGGTCATTTTTATTCTAATGGACAGCTTAATCTCAAGGTTCCGGAAAAACACCAGACAAAGGCAGAAGTACTTATCAGCATTATTTACTTTTTTGTTATTTTAGTTCGTTCTCTGGACAGTCTGTCTTTCTTTTTGTATTTGGTCCATTGTTTCCAGATGTATTCAGCATGGAGGCATTGCATTTGGCATGCCAGTAGCATCAATCGTGTCCTTGGTCCCTTTATTGTTTTGGTCAAAAAAACCCTTTAGAAATAAATCTTTAGCTCCTCCCATGTGTCTGAGAATAGTGGAGACACGATGATACATAGAAGTTTCAATGGATTATCTTCAGCAGATATTTTCAGGCATTAGAATGCATCAAATTGTGTGTTAATTGACATCTACCATTTATCTTGAGAGCACACATTTATCATCTCACAGTATTTATGACTGACAGCTGTAGGATTTGGATTTTGAGGCTTGGGGAATTTTTTTTCTCTAGTCTTGTCTTTAACTATCCAGCTTCATCACCAGTGCTTTTATGCTTTTCTCTTGGATCTCTGTATCTAAGTCTACCGCTGACATCTCTTTTCATGTCTCAAAGCCCCTGTTAGTGCATTTTTCATATCATTTGTGTCTATGGGAGGGATTAATTTTTGTTAGTGTTTCTTGAAGATAGGAAAGCCTTTACCATGCTATTTGACCCTATTTATCTCTCAATGAATTTCTCTTTGATCCAAACGTGTATTAGAAGGTAATTAAGTTTCACTGTTGGCTTTTTAATCCCATTTCAGGGTTTCTCTGCACAGCACTTGAAATGTACACTTGAACTGAAGAGAGTCTTATTCCCTCCTTTCTTAGTGTTCCACATATTTTCAGCATTAAAATCTTATTAATACAATTTCTGTAAAAAAGGATTAGTGATAGAGTAAGTTCAGGTAATGTAACGTGAATAAAAAATACTATAAAAAATAATAAAAAAAAAATTACAGCTGGTCTTACAGTGTATTGCATAGATATCATTTCCAGAATGTAATACATTCAGTGTAATACATTATAGTTGTTATTCAAGTGAGTTGTATCAAAGCCATGTTTTTTTCTTCTGAAAGAGGAATGGAATTTGCTACTTAAGAGGTAAGTCTGTATCAGGTCTCATAAACTGTCCATTACTGAATATTGCTGGCTTTGTGGTTTGTGTATGCTTTTGTTGGAGAGCAAATGTAAACATGAGCAGTGAGTGTAATGAAGATAATGCAGCTGGAGTCCCAGTAACAGAGTCTTTCCAGCATGACTTTCAGTAGAAAAGAGTTACTGGGTGCTCCTGGGGTAATGCTGTTGGCTGAGCTGCCCATTTTACTGGTGAGAGTGTTGGCAAGGTTTAGGATTTAGTAGCAGAGAAGCTGAGAGCTTGGTCAGACATAAGCAAAATTACAGTGCAAAGAAAATAGGAGTAGCTACAGATTTCTGAGTGAAAATATATGATAAAGGTAACAAAGTATTTTACACATTTGCTTTTAGGTGTTGCTGCTCCTTATCCAAGAGGTATATTCTGTTAGTGAGTTGGATTTACAAAGTAATCTTTAGCTGAAGATGATAAATGTTTTCCCATATTTAATACTGTTGGGGGAATTGGAAAAAAAAAATCAAAGCTTGCAATTTTTTTCTTTTTAGATACTGTTACTTTTGAGAAGTGGGTAGGAATTGTAGACGGTTTTCAGCTAAGTGAATAAAAGAAAACTCAGACTAAAAAGCAAGATTTAAGCATTTTTTCTATTCTTATCACTTTCTGGTATAACACAGTATGTAGCATCATGTTGTAAAGTAATAAAAGAGAACCGCTTAGCTTCTAAACCTTGAAATGAAAATTTGCGATTTTGCTTGAATGGTCTTGACAGTTGTTTCAGGACTGGCAATCTTAGTGCAAGAAATGAACTGAAAATACTGATGTAAAACCACCAGAGAGTCCCTACATTTGAAGAGAAAATTATAAGGTAATCACAGAAAGCTCTCAGAAGTTAAAGCCATTTTAAATTGAAAGAGCTCAAAGGTTTAATCTCTTCTACTGAAATCTTGAAGTATAGTGGTAATAATTCTAGTATGCATGGTCATTAAAATAAGATTTCACAAGTAACCAGAGCAAATAAATACATTGAATGTGTAATTTTTTAAAGATCTCCCCAACACTGAAACTCAGCCACGGGCTGTAGAAAAGTAACAATATTGAAATGCTCATGAAGTTAGAAAACTTCTGTGTCTTTTCCTTCTTGGTTTTGTTTTGTGAGAGGAAAGACTTGCTTAAGGAGATTGTGGCTTACACTGGACAAGTTAATAGTTTCTACCAGACAAAGCTTTGTCTGTTCTTTTACAAACCTTAAAAAAAAAAAGCTCATGTCATATTGTATTCTTGTTCCCATATTAATAACACTGTAACTATTATTACTGTCTGTCTGATCCCATACCATCTTTGTTGTCTATGGCTTATATAAATTTGTATGTGATACTCTTGTTTGTACCAGTTCTCAGTCAATGCTAGGCAACATTTTTACTTATGCTCTAAAAATTCAAAATCATTAATGGCAAAAATTAAAAGTTTCAAGTAATGATAATGGCAATCACTACTCCAGAATGTAGCAGAGCCATAATATGAATTAGTTGCTGGAAAGTAATGCTAGAAAAAGTGTTATTAGTTTCAGTTATATTGCTGAAAACTTTTGCTTTAAAATTATGCTTTAGCTATAATTCAGTGGTCCTGACTGAGGTTTTACTGTGTGAAAAATCTATGTTCTTTGTGCAGAAAATCAGAGGAGATGATCATAACCATCCCTTGGGCTGCACAGCCTGTGAATTTCTCTCAAAGCTATTCTGTTTTCAATTTCTTGATATTACTGAAATCTCTTTGGCTGAATTAAACTCTCGACAGTATTATATTGTTTTAGATATGGCATATGTATATATATAAATGCATATTAGATACAGATGCTTACTCTTATTTAGAAATCAAATTAAAATCTGATTTTGTTAGAGTATCACCAAGAATAGTGGACTTTTCATCTTTCTGGCAAAAGGAAATTTAGTGGAACAAATTTATTTAAACTGCTGTGTCTGAAGTCTCAAAATGAGCTTTCCTGTGTTGGTGTAGTGAAGAAAGGAGGCCTCATGGCTCTGCATAGGTTTCAGTCCAACAAAAATCTAAACTTCTGTCTGGAAATTTGCTCTGTCTCTCATCA
This sequence comes from Nicator chloris, assembly GCA_013400495.1. Lineage (NCBI taxonomy): Eukaryota > Metazoa > Chordata > Aves > Passeriformes > Pycnonotidae > Nicator > Nicator chloris. The sequence continues at coordinate 17,111 of WAAE01007653.1, forward strand.
CTGGGAAGTCAGGAGAGTTGGCACCTTCTCTTATGGGAGGGGTGTCTGTCTTGGAACCTTCTTCTTTGGAAACAGTAACAGGCAATTTCTTCATAGTTCTTAAATAATTACCCAGTTGAAGTTGAATATATGGGAATAGCAAAGGAGTAAATCATACAGCAGCAGCTATATGCATGTTTGATAGTATCCCAATTTTCTGTCTTTCACACTGCACAATAGAAGAAAATGTCCATTTTATTTTATTACTAATAGTTATCAGTATGCTGAAAACCAGTAAAATTAAAGAGAAAATTATTATGGCAGAGATATATCAGTCAGTTTTCATCTAGTTTTTAGAAATTATGGATCTAGGATAAAACTGCCTTTAGTAGGCTTTGAATTTGGCCATGATGTTTTTCCTAACACCCTTGGCTGTTCTGTAACCTTTCAGTATCTAACTTAGCTTTGGAAATTTTCTGTTGTATTTATAAGTTTGAAGCTTGTACTTTCATTTTCACCCATCTCAAAATAGGAAACAAACATACATGTTAATAAATTCTTGTTTGCATTCAAGTTCTCCTTTCTTGAAGGCAAAGAGCTATTTATCAGCCCTGCATCTCATTGCTCTTTTCAGTGCGCTCAAGCATGTCTGTAGAGGGGCTGAGGTGCCCTTGGCTCTACTGGAAATATTATGTCATCATCTAAACAAGACATTGTTATGCCAGGAAAGGATCAATACTTTGATGAGTAGCGCTGGCTCAAAACCACATCGTTATTTTATAAAGGACCGCTTGGAATACATTCCAAAACATATGAAGCTCTAGGGATTTGGTTTGTCTCTCTGCCCAGGAAAATGAGTTGATTCATCTGTAAATACGTCTGCCAACCTCAGCTAATAAGAAAAAATGCATCTTTTGCCCACATTAGGCTTCAGCCTTTCAGCCAATTAAATAGTATACTCTCTTTCTGAAGCAAGGACTTCACAAACCAGTAATTAATTCAGTGGGGAAGAGAGGAAAAGCTTTTAGCCTTTTTCCTGCTGCTGAGACCAGACGAGCCTACCCTTGGGTCTGTGTGACCACATAGCCCTGGCAGCACTTCAGTGGGTGGGGTGCAAGGGCTGGCAGCCCCCAAAGGCTCAACTTCGAGAGGGTGCAGTGATGCAGTCCTGGAGAGGTGCAGTGCTGCAGTCCTGGAGAGGGAGCAGCGCTGCAGTCCTGGAGAGGTGCAGTGCTGCAGTCCTGGAGAGGGTGCAGTGCTGCAGACCTGGAGAGGGTGCAGCGCTGCAGACATTGAGAGGTGCAGCGCTGCAGTCCTGGAGAGGGTGCAGTGCTGCAGTCCTGGAGAGGGTGCAGTGCTGCAGACCTGGAGAGGGTGCAGCGCTGCAGTCCTGGAGAAGGTGCGGTACTGCAGTCCTAGAGAGGGTGCAGTGCTGCAGTCCTGGAGAGGGTGCAGTGCTGCAGACATTGAGAGGTGCAGTGCTGCAGTCCTGGAGAGGGTGCAGTGCTGCAGTCCTGGAGAGAGTGCAGTGCTGCAGTCCTGGAGAGAGTGCAGTGCTGCAGTCCTGGAGAGGGTGCAGTGCTGCAGTCCTGGAGAGGTGCAGTGCTGCAGTCCTGGAGAGGGTGCAGTGCTGCAGACCTTCCCCCTGCCCCCCAGCCGTCTCCCCAGCCAGGCTGCAGTGCCAGTGCTGACCTCTTTGTTTGCCTCAGGACCTGCAGCTGAGGCAAACCAGAGCCACACTCTGGGCCAGTGCGTTGGGAAAGGCAGGGCAGATACAGCTAAAGGGCTCTCTGCTGGAACAAGCTCAGCTCTCTGCTGAGAAACAAGTCTTGGAAGAGATTAGTGTTGTTCAGAGTGCTAAACTAGCATTGCTTTGGATAATATCACTAGTATACAAGAACAACATGTAATTGGTTAGCAAAATGGATTAAAAAACTTTTTACAGTCTTCATGTGTCCTTTTCATGCAGTCAGCAGTGGCTTTACCAAAAAGGCTGTATGGAAGTCCTTTGGCTCCTTATGAACAGCCTGACATCTGAGGGGAAAACACTACCTTGCTAAATATCAAAGCATCATTTAACCATTCCATTGACTTCCTTAATTCTTCTATTGGCTCAAGTCTCAAGTAATCCAATTTGAGGATTTAGAGGCATAAAGACATGGAATTGTTTTGTGAAGGTATTTTTCCTTTTATACCGATGAGGAAAATAATGACACCAATAATCTTAATATGGGAGAGGGAAAAAAAAGGAGAATTCAAAATCGTTCCATGATATATAAATTTTCCTTACTCTTTTTAGATTGTCTGTTTTTACGAAGACTGATAGAGACTCAGTACCTAGTACAGTTTTGAATGAATTTGGCTTGTCTAATAGAGAAGTTACTCATTGATGTTATCAGAATAAACAGATATATTTACCTTGACAGAAGGCATTCTTAACAACACCTACTCACTTCTATCCTACTTGTTCAGGCCTAATTTGTCAAAAATGCTCCCAGGTTCTTCCTTGTGTTCTGGGGTGCTGGAAATATTGAGGAATTCCTTTTTATTCTGGCTCAATTTAACTTTTACAACCTGCCATCCAAAACACTGATTATAACATTAGGTTTGTAAGAGTTTCAAAATTATTGACAAAAACGATGGTTATTTTCTGCAAACCTAACCAAGACCTGCTTTTCATATAGAAACAATGTGATTCTCTGCATCTGGAAGGCAAGATCAGCCTGAATACTTATTTCACCTTAAAAGAATTCCTCAGTGTTTGCTTGCTGTTTTGTTTCTTTCAACAGTGAAGCCATATGATTTTTCAGCTGAAGAAACAGGCAAGGAACTTTATCAGTGCTCTTGCAAAAAGCCTTTCATAGCATCCTTCAGCTCCTGAAAACTTCAGTGGGATTATTCATCTCTTTGATACCAAGGAAAAAGGATCAATATCTGAGAGATCTATTGTAAGTTTAGGAGTCCTGAAGAAATCAGCCAGCAATAGGCATCTGTGGTTCTCTGAATGTTTATTCTTTCATGCAGCCCTTTTTTTCTCTTGCCACCGGTGCATCTAACCTGCATTGTTATTGATTTTTATCTGGCAGGTAGGCCTTAATATACACATATACGATGCCTGGGAGAAACCGAACCTAGGTGGAAAGGTTTCACACTGCTCTGAGAACACTGATTTTTCTGAAAACCTCAGATACAGATATTATGAATTATAAGAACAGTAACCTTGAAAAAAGACTTTTTTTTTTCCCAGAAAATATCTGAGAACTTTCTAACAGAAACAAGGAAGAAGAGCCTTGTGTGCTTTTGAGAGGACTGGGCTTTATGACTTGGTCCCTTCTGTTAGAATTAGTCCACTTCCTTTGTTCTCTATTTTGCAACAAACTAGTTGAACTTGTAGCATCACTGTATAAGTAGCTCTCGGTATCCCTTCACACTCAATCAATGCTTTTTCTCATTTATGCAGGCAAAAATAAAAAATTGTCTTATTATTCCTCATATAAAAGTATCATCAAAGCCCATTGTCTTGGTTTCAGTTTTCTGTTGACCAAGTATTGGACTTTAAATGTTCAATTTTTCCTATTGAAAGAAGGACATAGCTCAGGAGCATCTTCCCACTTGCAGAGGAGAAGCTGGGAAACACCTTCCTTGCCACCAGCATTTCCATCCTGTACACTACCGTAAATGGATTTTCACATTTACTGATAATTCCTCTCTGAGAAAGAGCAAGCAGTTTTCTCTGAGGTTGCTATTAATATCTCATTATGAGATTACGATAAGAGATCTCTCTGGAGTCTGCCAGCAAAACAGCTGTTGGAGTAGACGTGGCGATACTGCTCAGTGCTGATGTTTTGGTAATCTCAGTCTTGAAGATAAAGTCAGGCATCACTTGTAGCATGTCCAGGTGTCAGTCAGCTGCAGAGCAAAGAGTTCTGGCATGATGTTTGAACCTGGCCTTTCTCATGCCAGCATGACCAGGGGGTGGCTAATCTGCATTTTTGGAATCTGCCTACTTTCATAATTAGTGTATTAGGAAACCAAGTGATTTTCTTAGGGTAACTGCAACATTGACAACATTAAGATTGGGATGGAAATATGTTAATATATGAAAGGAGAAAAAGAGTCCTTCCTGAATTTTGAAGGGCACATCCTACTTTATCCTTCACTTGGAAGTGTTGTCCTTCTATACAGAAGAATGATTGGAGGGTGATTTCTGCTTGAGATGAGTAAAAATCCCTTCATGTTTCTTTATCTATTTTTAAGATGGGTTTTTAGTAAATTCATACTTTCCCTATACAAACTTCCCAGAGATTTGGCAAAAAATTACTGACTTAGAAAAGAATTCTTCTTAATTCCAGTGCTATGATAGCTGTGCAAACTCATACAAAAGCTGTTTGAGCAGCAGTAGTAAAAACTGTGCCAAATACATTCAGCTGTTTACTTTCAAGCTAGGAAGTGCTGCAGGGATCTTGGCATATGGCCCCCACTATTTGAAATCTGAGGAAATTCCCACTGGGTCTGAGACCAAACACTTTCCTGCAGCCATTTGGTGGGCTTTTACTACTGTGGTGTTTTAAAAGCTGTGATGGTTAGCAGCCTCTCACTGCTCAGGAATCCAGCTGAGCTGCCCTACAGCATGCTGTTCAGTTTGCCTTGGTTGCAAACACAATTCAGCCACTCCCAGCTGTGTTCTGCCTACTTACAGCAATGATTAATTTCTTCCCAAGACTTCAATATAAAAGTCATCTGAACTGAGTGATGTGCAGTGCTTCTGTCTTCTTTGCTACGTTTTATAATATAAAAGCTGAGAAATATTGTGTTTTCACATAAGAATTTTTAGAAAAAAACCCTTACATTCCTGTTTTTATTCTAGTGGCCCTACATAAGCAGGATGAAAATAAATCAGTAACTGAAAATTAGGGTGTTTTTTATGTAAGAGGCAGCATTAAATCTTTTTAAACAGTACTTACTACTTATCGATTCATATATAATTCATACATATTCATTAAAAAGTGTTGATTAAATCTGAGGAAAACCTTCTTTCCTTCCTCATCATTTTTTCACCAGTTTGATGTTTCTAATGCGTGTGTTATGCTGAGCAGGAATCAGGACATTATGGGAGTTAACTCATGATAATGACAGTAAAGGGTAGAAAAGTTGATTGTAGACTGCAAAGTTAGTAGGCCCAACATTTCCTGCATTTGATCAAAGTAATAATGGGTTCCAAAGCATCCCCATGGCTTCTCATCGCAGCTTCACTGCTGCAATTCAGACTGGTGCCCAGCTATGGGAGCTCAGCTGCACGGCAGCCTGCGAAAAGAAGGGTAACTATTAAAATCAATTCACGTTGATTGTCCCGGAACATTGTAATAAAGTGTTTGTAATTGGAATCGTTTCCAACAAGCCTTGAAACTATTCTTAAAGTTGCCTCATTTTACATCAAAGAGAAAAACGTTATAATTTGTAGAACAACCACTGATTTGATGAAAGTTTTTGCCCACTCAGAAATGGATTTTGAAGCAGAATGGAAGAAACCGGCTGTCTGAGAGAGCTTCCCATGGGCGTTGTAAAGGTCAACCAAATTCCAAACCAACCATTTCCCCCACAGCGAATATTAGCAAATGAGATTGCATCTTAGGGACTGCAATGTTTATGTAATTTTATGCATTTATGCTATGCACTGCCCTGACATAATGAACATTTAATCCTGAGCTATTCTGTACTACACAATCTCATGCAGGATTTGATAATTCACTAGTAGCTTGCTCTAAACAAGATGATTAGTTTATAGGCTGATTTTCTGCTTCTACTGTCAATTTTCAAATATTGGTGTCTCCAAGAAAAAAAAAAGATTGTTTAATAAAGAGGAAAATGCATTATGCCTTCCAAATTAATTGGTAGGAATAAACTTGAAACTTGACTGCTTGGGTGGTTTAGTTATTGCATCAGCATGAAATAGCTTCTTCACCAAATTAAAGAGACACAGCCCTTCTGTGGTTACCATGCTCCTGTGTGAGTCAGAGATTTCCATAGAAAATGCATCCACCTATGGATTTCTGATCAATGGAGGATTCTATGTACCTGTTCTTAAGAAAATTATATGATACCTTTGTGAGTTTAGCTGTATTGATTGAGTCTTTATTGAGTCATTTAGAAAAAAGTCAGAGCAGCACTGGGTAGTATGTGTGGTTTGGGTAGACTATATGAAAGTGACTAAGTTAATCCCATACAGTCAGCTGGAATATGTGAAGAGGAGGATGGGTGGTATAATAATACCTCAAAGATACTCTAGAAGCAGGTTTGACTGAACATACCCTGCCAGCTAGTGCTTCTGGACTCCTCAACCAAAAACAACTCTGAGTTGTCCTAACCCATTTTTTGCCAGATGCCCATGATGATTTGGAGCCTTGGGTGACATGCAAAGGCCAGTAAAGGCAGGAGAGGTGCACTTTTAAAAAAAAGATAATGTTTTCTAAACCATGGAAACTACTACACCAAAAAGTAAAGCTGATAAAAGCATTTAAGTGGTCTGATCTTGCGGCCCTGGGCTAAATCTAAGTTTTGAATGAGCATTGCAACCAGATCCAGCTTAGCAATATGGTTCAGAGCAATAAGGCAGTTTTGAAGCAAATACCTTCATAAACTTCCTTTCCTGTCTGTTAGGTAAGTTCTGAGGACAGCTCTGGTACCCATGAAACAGATTCTGTTTGGAAGAAAACCAAATCAGGTGCTGCAATGCTTTTCAAGAACATTCCTGATTTGGTTGTGGAATATGCCACCAAAAGGCGCTCCAGTTTGTGTCTATCGTTTTTCTTTGAGCATTGGACGTAATGGACATGTCTTAACTGGGAAATCAGCTCACATCCAAACAAGGGGGAGCCTCCCAACCCTCTTATAATGGATACGTAAGGAGTCTGAGCATGACACACTTTGATCTGACTGCACTTCTAGTAGAGGACAACATCAATACAATTAGAAGTTCCCTTGGCTAAGACACTAATCCTGGGACTGAGGTGATAAAACTCTTGAGGTCTCCCTGATCGGGAGTGTCATCAGCCATGAGGCATGATATTCTGCTGCTCAAACCTAGGCATTTAGTGCTGTTCTAGATGTAGAGTAGCTGTAGGGTACCCCTCAGCCACCGGCTACTGCTACAGAGCATGTGGGTCTTTTGTGAGACCCTGTGTCATAATCTGCCTGTTCCAGACAGGCATCTTGACTACCCAGAGGCCTCTCATTAGCACTGGGCACTTTGCTTTAGGCAGCTGGATCACAGTGGGGTTCAGCACCCAAGAATGTGCTAAACAAAACCAAAAAATCTGAAAAAAACCTGAAGCTGTGAACAATGTCAGAGGAGGTTAGAAATCCAATGGCTTCCATGGTTTGAGTCCAAATTCAGAGTTTTGGTGTCTGTCCAAGAAGTGGAAGAGGGATAGGAAGTGAGGGCGAGGATTTGCATTTTAAGTCTGCTTTAACCACATATGTTTATGCTTTTCCATAATTCATACCTTCGAAAGTAATTTAGGGAGTCAGTGCTCTAACACTCACTAGGCTGTGTCTCACTTTCTGTGAAGAAAGCATGATTTATTTTCATATATCACACTCTCTGAACAGCTAAGTAGATTACCAAAGAGTTGAACACAGAAAGGAAAAAACTTTGAAGATTTTTAGGATTAGTAAATTAAGTTTCAAAGATGAAGAAGTCTAGATGCATTAGACTTCCATGACTCTGAAGTGTTAAATAGTGAGTGAGGTGTTAACAGCATTATTAGCCAGTGAATTTGGAGGTTCAGGTAAATGATTTTCCATCTGGCTGTACATGCACACCTGCACCCATGCCCACATGTTTTGCAGTGTCTTCAGAGAGTGAATTAATGTCTTTCTTCAGTTTTGTCATTACTCGTGTTGCTTTTTATCTGATAGTTTTTAGATAGCCATGTTGTCATTGATTCAAATAAGTAGGAGCAGTTTGTCTGTTTTAACCCAACCTCATGCTGTGTTGCTGTTGATGCTGCTATGCATGTTTCTCTAATCAGCCACATGAAACCTTCATTGTCTGTCTTCTGAAACACTGCATCGTGAGTACAGGGGTTTGTGCTGGTTAAAAAGGGAAGATGTAGGGGTTTATCTCCTTCTGCTTGTCCTGTTTGGTTTTGGGTTCTATCAGCTTCTGTTAAGTCTAGAGTTGCATTTCTGGTTTTTCCTAAGGCAGACTGAAGCACACTTCTCCATTTTTCTCTCCCCACTTCATGTTCTATCCCACAGCATTCACAACACTTCCACACAAGACCAGAACAATTTGTGATGTTGAGATTATTAACCATATGGTACTGGAGTAAGTCACGCATGCTTTCTCAGTAGCCAGTGATTGCTGGCTGTGAAAGACACATCTAGCATTACATTAACTTCTGTCCTAAGAATTCTAGTCACAGCCTCATAATTTTCTAAAAAAAAAAAAAAAAAAGCCAAGAGGAATGAAATGTTGTGTAAGTCTAATTAGACTGGATATTTATTTTAACTCAATACTACTTCCCTGGTTTCTATTGCAGTTGCTGTTCTGTCCCCTTATGGGCTCATGCCCATCCTACTGTGACAGAGGAGGAAGTTTTTCACAGCTAAATCTACTAAGAATGTTTTATTAGTTCAAGTCTCATTATTGTATTTTCTTTTCTAATCAAGACAAAGAATCTGCCATTAAGAATACTGTCTTTTTTCCCACTTACAGCTACAACCATAAAAGCAATTGTTTTGAATCATTCTTTTGCAGTTCAGAATCTTTTTTGAAACATTGATTACTCCTAATTGTCATTTCTTATCCATAATGATTTAAAATTGTGTCTTTCAGAGTCATGATTTTTGCAAAACAGTTCACATTACACTGTCTGGAGATAGTTTTGAGGTGATTGATTTTTCAAAGCATTGCACTAAAGTCTGATTCATAGTTCTGACTAAATTAGCTGATTGACTAAAACTCTGTGCAATCTTTTAAAAACATATAACTTTCATCAAAAGCTACAATTTGTATAAATTGCATTTCAAATGACATGTAGACTCGTCAGCTCTAGATATGTTTCTGATAAAATGGTGTGCTCCAAATTAGTCAGCCATTGCCACCTGGTAAGACAAACAGCTTATAAATGTTTATTATGTTACTTTTTACTCTTCGAATTTTCTCTTCAGTATACTCATAATTATTCCCAAACTGACTGTCATGCCTTTGAACAACTATGAAGTTGGGTACAGAAAAGTTCCTTAAATATATTTGTTTATTAGAACTAAATATTTAACTTCAGTTATGAGCTGAACCTCTTTCTTCACCATTGCCCTCTTTTTTACTGTGCCTGATTTTATATTCTCGTTCTTAGCTTTCCATTTAAATATAATACCAGAAAATCAAAAAGAGAGTATGTCAATTCAAGTCAACATGCATGCTGAGAAGTCAAAAGGCATATGCATAAATAACTCTGCTTTCTGGATTTTATGCAAAGTATTGGCATGTTTTTGCATTCTAGTATCACTGACTCAGACAACTTCATACCAGCTGTCATCATCTCTACTACAGTAGTGATCTGAAAAACAATCAAAGTGAAAATTATTCAGACAAACTGCTTCCATCCATCTTTGATCTTACCATTCAGAACCTTGGTATGAAAAAGAGAATTTCACCTACATTTCTAAGCATTTACTTTAGGTTTATATTGCATTTTTTAAATATTGAACTAATCACAGAAAGCAATGTTGGTAATTAAATCACATGAATTAGCTAAACTTGTGCCTAGGAGAATATTCACTCTTATTCAAAGAAAAAAACCCTTCCTTCATTTACCTTAAATCTGAAAATGCAATTCTGAAAGAATCTGCAAACAGGATCTTTGCCTTTACAAAGATAGTAGTTATGAAAAAAATAAATTTGTGTACCTGTGACCTTTCCAATTATATAATGAATCAATAACACGACTGAAGAAACTGTATCCCAAAACTAATAACATGGAGAAAAGAAATATTATTTTTTTATTTCATACACTCCTATATTTCCTGAATAATTTTGTTCTGCTAAAGGTATTGTGTAGGTTTGTTTTTTTCTGCTGAAATCAAAATGGTGGAATACTTTGAATGAAAATATGAAAATATAAATCTTGATTAAAAATAATCAATTTTTCAAAATGGACTTTCAGCAAAGTTAACTCTGCACTATTCAATTTAAAATTGATAGTATTCACAAGAAAGACAGAGTTTAATCCGTCAAATATTTTTAGTTTAGGCAAATGTCTTCGCCCTTCTGAGCATCCTTCTTCCTCATATAGTAACTGTGCTGTCTTGTAAACAATGGCTGTTTCTTAGAACCTCTCTTGCTCCTGTAAGAAGCTGGAATTCAAGATCCATCTTTAGCCAATTCTTCCTAGTCATGTAGACGTAATGAAAAACGCATGAGCCTGTGAATATCAGTCAAAATGTCTTCCGAGAAGGCTGGTGTGAATGTTTGTGTTTCATAGGATATAGGCAGGTGATAAGTTCAAAAGGAGAAAAATTGATGAAAGTGTTGAAGAACCTTCCAAATGTCAAGTGGGAAGTAGGAGGATTTTTTGGTAACTGGTCATCAGGCATTTCACTAGCTCCTGAGTGAGCTCAATCTACCTATGTTCACAGGAATGATTACAGCTTTAGTCAGAAATGACACATCAGTGTCATTTCCTTAGTGATAAGGAAAAAAATGAAAATTATTTAACATAATAATATGAATTAGGTTTATGTTTCATCTGATTCAGTCTGTGTCAGTTCTATTTTTAATCCTAGCAGCTATACAGAATCAAAAACTCATTTTAGGAAAGTAGATTCTTCGCATAAACATTCTGATGTCTGTGTTGTTTATGTTTTTTTGATTTATTAACATTGAGATGCTACAGATATTTCCACTGATACTTGAAAATTAAGAATTGATTTGACTGTCATGGATGACATTGCTGTTCATATTTTCTTTAATTTTATTTTTAGTTTATTTTATTATAGTAAGATTATCATAGGTATTTATATAGTATTTATATATTATTATAGTAAGACCATGGCTGGTGCATACAGAGCTGCTTCCATGGTTGCCTAATTACTGGATAGTTTATCTGGTTTTATCTGCTAGACTAATTAGTCCAGCTAAGTATATCTTAGGTAATATTTGGTCTGAAGTGTCATGATAAATGATGGGGCTGTGCTTATTTGCTACTGTTGATAATCTGATTATCTGTACTTCTATTTAGTTCCTGTGTTGTTAATGGGGTTATCCAGAACTGAAGTAAATATTTTTCATTATGAGACTGTTTAATTTAAAAAATATTTCACTAGTTGGTTATTTTAAGTCTTATAAATATACTCTCCAGATTTTTCTTTTCTGCTTCAGAGAAACAGAAACTGGTTTGGTTTATATCCTTTTTGGAAAGGGGCTGTTTGTACTGCCTCCACAGTCTGTGGGATTCTTTTTCTCCCCTGTGCTTTTCTATTATTTCACTTGCAGTGTTGATTAGTAGTTTTACAGTGTGTTCTTCTAAAAGTGGCATAAAAATAAGTCTCTCCATCTTGAGTGGAAGAATAATTTCCCTTTATTTTTAGTTTATGAAGGCCATGCTGCCTGGTGCAAGTTAAAAGAGCCCTGATATGGATTAGAGCCCTGCCTGCTGAAGCAAAGCATTTAGAGAAGCACTCTGGGAATAAAAGATCCAGTTAAAATGGCTCCACTTAGAGGTCTAAAAATGAGTTGGGAGAAAAATTGTTGCTTTGGTGATGGTAGAAATTTTTATGTTAACAATACTTTCATCCTGAAGCTCTTTTATTGCATAGATTGGAGCTGCACTTGAAATTTGTCAATAGTGTCATGCTGGTGGCACACACATGCCCTGTAACAGTGGAAAAAACCCTTTAGGCAGTTATAAACCATAAAAAAATCCTACTGGTCTTATACTCAAAATGTATAAAAGTTAGGACATATGAGGGAGGTTGCTATTGAACGATACATAGTTTGATAATACTTCGATATCAGAACTATAAAAAATTATCTGCCTGCCCAGAGTTATGGCCTCTTAGAGCTCTTCTCGAGAACTGGTCCCTATACATGGTTCTGGAGAAAAGCACCTGGGCATGCTCCAGGCAAGGTCTGCATGGGCCTGGCAAAGAGCAGTTTTTCTGCAGCTTGAGGGACTGGAAGTATCAGGAAAGTATATCTTGTAGAGAAAAATAGACTCTTACTATGCAGATGAGGGGTGGGCAGAAGAGAGAAACTTTCTGATGTCACCAGCACTTTCTTCATAGACTGACAGAATCACAGAGTTATTTGGGTTAGAAGGGACCTTAAATATCTCATTCCAATCCTCTTGCCTTAGGCAGGGACACCTTTCACTAGACCAGGTTGCTCAGAGCCCCATCCAACCTGGCCTTGAACACCTCCAGGGAGGGGACGTCCACATCTTCTCTGGGCAACCTGTGCCAGTGCCTCACCACCCTCAGAGTACAGAATATCTTCCTAGAATCCAATCTAAACTTACCATTTTTGAGTTTATAATCATTGCCCCTTGTCACATCACTCCATGCCACTGTAAAAAGTCCCTCCCCAGCTTTCTTGTAGGACTCCTTGAGGTACTGGAAGGTTGGTCTGACACTGTCAAAGAGCATCATCATTCTGGCAGACAGGGACCTTTAGATTTCATTGTTTTTTAAAAGGATGCAGTTAGTTGAGGGGGAGGGGGATCTTACATCTCCTCTGGGAGTTTGGTTGAGACTAATAATTAGAATAGAAATAAGGAACTAAACAAAGAAACACAAATCAATATTTCTGTGTGTATCCATAGGTGGGAGCCACAGCTACAACAGCTTGAAACAAATAATACTTTGTATTTTTCACAGTGATAGGCAGTTTATGCAAAGAATATACAGGGAGGTTGGGAAACTAAGAAGAAAGGAAGGATTTTGTAAATTTCCATGGCTCAGGAACAGCATGTAACATTTCCCTTTGCAAGAAAACAAAGTACCTTCTGGATCTCTTCTCACATTCTGCTGTATATCAACAACTTTCTCTCAACTGGCTTTTGGCTCAAGAGAATAAAGGGCTGCAATCATCCTTTTCAACAAGCCTTTAAAATTGCTCTTTTCTTTTTTTTTTTTTTTTTTTTTCCCCAGACCATTTCCAACAATAAATGCAATTTAAACTTCTATGATAAAAGAGTAGAAGAGCTTTAAAATAGCTTAGGTATTTTTCTAGAGAAGGTGATATCATTCTTTCCATCAGCAGAAAGAATATTTTATTCATGCTTTAGTCTTTGTTTGCTGATAAGTAGAAAAGGAATTAGAATATTAGTCAGTATTTTAATATTTAATATGAATTATTTTCCTTTGTTTTATTCTCTTTCTCAGCTGGTTTTCATTTTCCAAAAGCATTTCAATTGCCAGATTTGACCTCTTGGTGTATTTACAGTGTTCTAATGTGACTTGTGTGTGTATTTGAGAACACAGTTTGATTCATGTGTAAGTACTTCAGTTTTTCATTTCTATTCCTCTCTTGTAGTTTTCTTAATAAACATGTCTTTATACCCTTTCAAGTTTTTAGCCTGCTTTGCTTTTCTCCTAATCCTGTCTCACAGCAGCAAAAGAGTAAATACTTCTAGTGGACACTCAAACCACTACACTAATTAGTGCATTTGGCCAGGAAACAGAAATAGGTGCACTTGAAACAACTACAGCCTGACATGAACTGAGATAAAAAATTTTTATGACTCTCTTTAGAAGCAGCCTTCTAAAAACATTCTTGGGGTATTTTTCTTTGGAAGAAAAGAAATACTTCATAGTTAATTGTGGGCAGTAGAAAAGAAAAAAAAATGAAAAAGTAAAATCCCTTTATTGATTTTGGTTCCAGTTTTAAATTCTTGAGCAATGAGATTAGAGTTTCACTTCTGCACTAGTTGTCACTTGGACAAGACCACAGCTGACTCTCATATATACATTCAAGGAAAAATATTAGGAACAGCTTCAGTGATCTTGAACTTCCTTCTCTTCCCTCAGTGGGACTAAACATAATTGCAGACGTTCCTTGGGACATGAAGGAGTCCTTGAGCCTGCAACCATCTCCCTGGAAGCACTGGGCATAGCAGCTGAAGGGCTCCCTTATGTGTCTGTGACTAGCTGTGTTTTTCAGAGCTCCTGGTACAAATCTGTGATTCCCTCTAGAATTCCAACAACATAACTGAGTAGATTGCCCAATTATGGTGGAATATGATTCTTTGTTCTTCAGCATACTTATATGAGAATTATCCAGCTTTCACTGTGGTTAAGATCTTTTTCACTTTAGACTCACTATCTCAGCTAAGATTGGATATATGGTACTTTCTACCTCTGCCAAAGTACTACAAGGGCATGCTTGATTTTCACTATGGAAAATAAATTAGTTGCAGGATCCTAATGAAGAAGTACACCTGCAAGAGATTTGGAAGAGTGATAGCTGGACTTTGTAATGATTTAAATCAATATTTTGGTAATGCAGGTCATGCTGAAGAATATGTCTCTGCTGCTGTTGATTAAATATATATACCTGCTTAGGAGAGTTCCTTAATTGACTGCCTGCATTATCATGTAATGATCCTGTTCAGTATAACAGAGTTGCTAGATTTAAGTACTTTTTATAGAGACCTCAGAGCCATAGAATGATTTCCTGCTATGGGCAGGGACACCTTCCACTACACCAGGCTGCTCAAAGCCCCATCACACCTGGCCTCAAACACTTCTAGGGATGGGGCATCACAGCTTCTCTGAGTAACCTTTTCCAGTGTCTCACCACTCCAGGTGGGGTCTCACAAGAGCAGAGTAAAGGGGGAGAAATGTCTCCCAGGGTGAGGTGGGCTGGCCACACTTCTTTTGATTTAGCCCAGGATACAGTTGGCATTCTGGGCTGCGAGAATGCATTGCCAGGTCATGTTCAATTTTTCATCCACCAGCACCCCCAAATCCTTCTCCTCATGGCTGCTCCCAACGCCTTCATCCCCATCCCATATTGATACTGGTGATTACCCTGACACAGGTGTGGGACCTTGCACCTTCCCATGTTACTGAGGTTTGCAAGGGCCCTCTCTTCAAGGCTGTCAAGATTTGAATCTGGATGGCATCCCTACCCTCAGGAGTAACAGCTGCACCACTTAACTTGGTGTCATTTAAGATGAATGACCTACTCTAAATTCTGACACTGAGGAGAGAAATTTGACTTTAAACACTGTGTTGTTTTCTGAATAGGTAGTAAATGGTTCATAGCAATAAACTTTGTAAGTTGTGTTACTTTCCTGGATTCTTCCCATTTGACATTGTGAATTGTACTTGTTACATAATGTATTATTGTTCCCAAGTTAGCTACAATTGCAGCCTTTCCTGTGGCCTCTCTGGACCTGTGAATAAAGTGAGGTGTTTTTACAACCATGCCATTTCTCAGGGTGTAGCCCTGTGATTGGGCATCTTTATCACCAGGGCAATAAATCCTGCAATTTACTGGCATCGCTGCATCCACAGTAATGTCCCCTCAGTGGTAATTAAAGGCTTAGGTAATAAGTAGTAAAACAATAGATATGTGTGCTTTAGTCTACTAAATCGGTCATCCTGTAGAAATTATTTCTCTGTTGCAATCAGGGAAGAAAAACATAAAGTACTAAAACTGATTGAAAATAAAAATGTGTTGGCTCAAATTTGACCTTTACTTTCTTGAGACAGATGCACATGTTGATATTCAGGGAACTACCAGAGAGTACCAGAGCAGAGCCAACAAAGCACTGGTAAGAATTCCTGCAAGACATTCCTGTGGCAGCATGGAGTATCCCAAATCATGGGCTCCTCAACACAAAAGAGACATGTTGCTCCTGGAGCAGGTCCAGTGGAGGGCAACAAAGATGATTAAGTGACTGGAGAATCTCTCTTATGAAGAAAGGCTGAGGAAGGTGGGCCTTTTCAGTCTTGAGAAGACAAGAATAAGAGCAGATCTTATCGATGTATATAGGTATCTGAAGGGTGGGTGTCAAGAAGATGGACCCAGGCTCTGCTCAGTGGTGCCAAGCAATAGGACAAGAGGCAACAGGCAGAAATTGATGTAGAGGAAGTTTCCACCTGAATTCAAGGAAGAACTTCTTTACTGTCAAGCTGACCATGGATTGGAACAGGTTGCCCAGAGAGGTTGTGGAGCTTCCCTCACTGGAGATTTTCAAGAACCATCTTGGTGCAATTCTGTGCAGTGTGCTCTAGGATGGCCTAACTGAGCAAGAAGGTTGAACCAGATCCCTTCCAACCTAATCCATTCTGTGATTCTGTGAACAAAGCACTAAAACAGTGTGCAAGGAAGAAAGAAGTGGCTTCCTTTTATCTAAACAAGTAAGAAATGTAGATGCCATTCCTGCTAGTGGTGCTAGTACACCTTAGTAGGCTTTTAACAGACCAGAGAATATTTTATCAGTTTTGTATTTTACAGTTCAAGACTTTACCCTTAAGTAACCAAAAAGGAGTTTTCAAATTAATAAGAATAAAAGGAAACCATCATGGGCAGGAATGGTAAAAGGAAGGAATAAATGTTTTGCTTCTTCAGCTAACATGGATCACAGTATAAGAATATTGATTCTGGTGACTGTAGGCTATAAAAGATTAAATTTACTTTGCCCACTGGAGAAATGATAAATAAGTACCTTTGTGTAATATTTTCAAGATAACAGCTTTGTATTAGTGATCCTTTCAATCTTGGAGCATGTCTGAAGGGTTCAACAGCAAAAGCCTCCTGTGGGAGGGAGCCCGTATTTGGAGGAGGGGAAAGACTCTCCCTGCAGTGGCAGAAGCAATGTGTGATGAACTGATGGTAACCCCCATGCCCCATTTTTTAAGGTCTTTTTAAGGTGTTTTTAAGGTCTTTATTTCTCATTATCCTGCTCTAATTTTCTTAGTAATAAATTCAATTAATATCTCTACTTTGAATGCGTTTTGCCTGTGACAGTATTTGGTGAGTGATCTCTCTCTGTCCTTATCTCACTCATGAACACTTTGTTACATTTTCTCTCCCTTTCCAGCTACGGAGGGGAGCAATAGGCTTTTGTGGATGCCTGGCATCCAAACAGGGTCAACCTGCTACACCATGCAAGTGCAAGATGGATGATAAGAGATGATGTAGGTGGCAAAATACAAAAAAACAGAGAGATATTAATGACTGCTCAAAACTGCACTTAGCAGACTATTGTTCACAATGGGTTTTTGCAACAAACTTTAAGTCTCAGTTTAAAGAGTTCTACAGGTGTTTGTGGAGGGACAGACTAAAAAATGTAAAGAATAAAACATCTGACAAAGTATTCCTTGAAACTGTGGAAGTGAGACATACCTAGGTTTGCTCCCAATAAAGGTAATATCATGTCCTTCAAGGCCAGAAGAAAGACTATTGGAATGACTGTGATAGATGACAAGTAGCATTTGGTGTACAGGAAGACTATCTTCAACACGTAACTTGGATGACAGTGGCTAGCTCATTTGTTTTCAGAAGATGAAATAATAGAATCACAGAACGGAATAGGTTGGATGAGACCTTAAAGATCACCTATTTCCAACCCTCCTGCCATGGGCAAGGACACCTTCCACTGGCCTTGAACATTTCCAGGAATGGGGCATCCACAGCTTCTCTGGGCAACCTGTTCCAGTGTCTCACCACCCTCACAGTAAGGAATTTCTTCCTAATATCTAATCTAAATCTACCCTCTTTCAATTTAAAGTTAATCCTCCTTGCTCTATTCCCCCTTGTAAATGTGCAAAGTCATTCTCCCTTGTAAAATATGAGTGAAATGTGAGTATATTATAAGGTTCAGAGCAGAGCTGAAGTGGAGAATCTTTTTCAGCCTGAGCAAAGCAAGTTGGAATTCTGGCCCTGGGCTGGACCCAGGTAAGAACAGACTGGAGATATTTCCTACTAAACTCTGTAGGAAGTACTCCGATTTGGAGGAAGGTTAGAGATGGGTACTGCTGCTCTATCTGGCCTGTATTTTGGTAGCATGCTGACGGTTATGCGCTTCAGCAACACCAAGGAAGAAAGGCAGCAAAGAATTAAGAGCTCAATTATAGTGAATTACTCTCCCTATATTTAAGGCAAACCCGAAACGTTTTTATGTAAACGGAGGTGAAGTTAGATGGAGAGGTTTGTTTCACCAGATATTTGTGTGTACTCATTGCATTTTAACTGTCTAAAGGGAAAGAGGGAAGAGTCCATGGTCACTGACATAGGTGCTTCATCGTCCCGCAAAAAGCCCCACGAAAGCAATCCAAGCCCGTCACGGTGTCAGCCTTCGTGTCGCTGCCCAGAGCTGGGGGCTCGGGGCAGGGGAGGGGAGCCTGTTCCGCGGGTCGCGGGGCAGGGGTCTCTCCCCGGCGGGTCGAGCAGACACACCGTGCCCGGCGCCCCGGCCCCGCCCC